>OZ007514.1:11902415-12084915 GCA_963931865.1 Axinella damicornis | reverse complement strand
AATTGGATAGATCCCTAACTTTACTTCAAATCGTGCAGTAACATATAAACCATCAGGGGGCGTCCAGGAGTATCCTCCTTCATCAAAACGAGAAGCAACTCCTCTTAGTCCTCTTGGGCTCCCGGCTGAACTGAAGATGATATCCTGCAAAGACATCCGCTTACTGAATTCCATTGGTGAAGGTAATATTGGTATCCTGCAGTACACATCTCCTATCCTAGAAAACCACTCACTGTATGATCGAATACCTATTTGGTAGGTAGGTGTGTATATTGTTCACCATGTCATTAAAACGTGGATAAAATGCAGCATGTGATCTTTTCACAGGGGAATTTGGAGAAGTTTACAAGGCTCATTTGGTCAGACCATCCATCCTCAGTGCCCACCCTGCTATGCCGGAGATTGTGGCCGTAAAAACCATGAAAGGTGCGTTTCATGCAGTGATACTACAACTGTTGATGTGTGTAGTATGAAATGATTTGACACACTTCCGCACTTGAATACTACAGGCTTCTTTAATCAGGAACAGACCACAGAAATGATGAAGGAGGCAATGAAAATGTCCGGGCTGGATCACCCCCATGTTTTGACCCTGATAGGTGTATGTGTGGATGGAGGGCCTTCTCTGTATATTGTGATGCCGTTCATGGCCAACGGTAGTCTACTCTCCTACCTCAAGGCTGACCAGAAAAGCCTTCTCATGCCGGAAGATGCTCAAGATGAAGCGGTACATTTCAGTCTAACACCTCCCTTAATCCTGAAATCAATAATTGTGTATATTTGTCTTAAGTAGGCCAGGATACCTGCTTGCATACAGTAAAATGCTCCCTCAAGTTCAATGTGAGGTTCAATAAGCACTATAGACAATAAATGGTTTTGACAGCTGGTTTGTTTTTCAGTTGTATGAGTCAACTCGGAATGATGTTTACACTCTTGCAATAGCTAGCACATGTGCCCAATAGAAAGTTTTGCTCGCTGTTACGGTAGCCAATTCAAGATGTCTGACCAACAGATATCTAAGTTTACGATATTTATTTTGTTTCAGATCTGTAAAGTGCAGAAAAGACTGACGGACATGTGTCTGCAGATAGCTGAGGGAATGAAGTACCTAGCCAGCAAAAGGATTGTCCATAGGGATCTGGCAGCAAGAAATTGCATGTAAGTTGGTATAGACTTCCGGTTGTATGGGTGGCCTGAATTATTGTGTTGTCTGTGAATTGCAGGATTGATGCCAACCTGGTCATCAAAATTGCTGATTTTGGTCTTTCTGAAAGCACCTACACAAAGTTGTACTTTCGGCAGAAAAAAGATACCAAGATTAAGCTACCATGGAAATGGTTGGCTCCAGAATGTCTGAGTGATGGCATCTTCTCTGAAAAAACAGATGTGGTAAATCAGAATGATTGTATAGCTAGTCATAATATCATTACATGCCAACTTCAGAGCTACAACAAAGCCTTAGTCCAATGTTTTTTTGATCACGTACAACATCTGTTTGTGGCAAGTCCATGCACTTATGCATGCACAGTTTGCCGACCTACGTTCAGCATAATTGTCATCGTGGTGTGACTGCTTCCTACACACAACACTGATGAGTGCAGTGGGCATTTGGCATCACTTGTTGGGAGGTGTACAGTACCGGGAAGGCTCCCTACCCTGGCGTGGATCCGTGCCGCTTACTTGGACTCCTGGAAGGAGGATATAGACTTGAGAAGCCAACCAACGCTGCATGTAACACAGAGATGTGAGTTACCCCTTATAGTATCTATACAGCCTTAGAATCATGCTCCCTATAACTAAGCTGAAGTGAGACACTATATGTAGTGACATTTGTAGCCGACTACCATGCCTTTAGCAGGGACAAATCTATATATACATGTACAAGGCCTTTGTATGTGTAGGGCATGCTCTGGCCTGGGGAATGACAACATTAATTAACACTGTCAACAGTAAGAGCTTTTGGAAAGTAGCTAAATATATGACCAAGAAAAACAGCAGTATACCCTCTCTTAAGGATGGTGGAATTGCTGCCGAGTCTGATTTAGACAAAGCTGCCTTATTAAATCGCTATTTCTCCAAGTGTTTCAACCAATCGGTCCCTCCTTTAAATGATGAAGACATCTTGGAATTTAGCAGCATTGACCCCCTTCTATGCCCTGAGGAATTCCTATGCACTGAGCACGAGGTTTTTGAAATGTTATCTTCCCTTGACATCAAGAAAGCAAACGGTCGGGACAGAATCTCAGCTAGAATGCTGAGATCAACTGCAGCAAGCATTGCTCATGGAATTACACTGCTGTTTAATAAATCCATCACAACAGGGCAAATACCCAAAGCTTGGAAAACGTCCTCAGTAGTACCTGTCCCAAAAGGGTTTGAACCTACCAGTGCATCAAATTACAGACCGATATCGTTACTCCCAGTTGTAAGCAAACTGCTTGAAAAACACATGCACTTCCTCATTTCCTGCCATATTGAGACTTCCTACCCAATTGCATCTCATCAGTGGGGCTTTCAGCCTGGAAAGTCTGCTGTCTCTGCCCTAGTTGATGTTCTTCATCACTGGTCCTCGGCACTAGACCAAAGAAAAGAGGTTGCAGCAGTCTTTTTTGATCTACGCAAAGCGTTCGATTCAGTACCCCACAGACCCTTGCTGAACAAACTTAAATCTGTTGGCTTAAGTGACCACCTCATCAAATGGATCTGTAGCTACCTCACCAATAGGGTCCAGCATGTAGTCTTGAATGGACAGGAATCAACTGCTACACCAGTTTTATCAGGAGTACCCCAGGGGTCGGTATTGGGTCCTCTACTGTTCCTGCTCTATATCAATGACCTGGCTAATGGTTCCCTCTCTGAAGGTTGTTTTGCATCTCTCTATGCTGACGATCTGCTCTTGTATAAGGTCATTACCTGCCCAGAGGATTATACCACCTTACAGTCAGACATAAACTCAGTTGCCTCATGGATAACCCAGCACCACCTATCATTCAATACCTCAAAATGCAAATGTATGACTGTGACAAGGCTTCGACAAAACTCTGTAAGCCCACCTGTTTTACAACTGAACGGGAAACCCATGGAAAATGTGACTAGCTATAAATACCTGGGTGTCACCCTAACCAGTGATCTTACCTGGTCAGACCACATCCGTAACATCACTAGGAAGGCAAGGAGGCTCACTGGCATGTTATATAGGCAATTCTACAGGTGGTCCAGCCCTACAGCCTTATCCAGTCTCTATGTATCACTAGTGAGACCCCATCTCGAGCATGCTGCTCCTGCATGGAACCCTTACCTGATCAAAGACATCAACTCCCTTGAATCTGTGCAGAAGTTTGCCCTCAAGGTCTGTTTAAAACAGTGGGATACTCCTTATCACCAGCTGCTGAGCCAAGCTTGCTTACCAGATCTTAGCACTCGCCGGAAACATTTAAGTCTTTGTTATTTTTATAAACTTATTAATGGTGTGTATTTGTATCATGACCTACCCCTTGTACCTCACACATCACAGTATGCACTTCGCAACAACCACTCCCTTGTTCAATTCAGTGCTCACACAAATTGTTTCTATTATTCCTTTTTCCCATATGTAACTTCCCTGTGGAATACATTACCTGACTCTATTACTTCTGCACCCTCTATATATACATTTAAGAACCTTGTTCATCTAGTATAGTTTGTATGGGCATGTGCTTGTATTAGTGTTTTTCACTATTCACTATGTCCTTTGCATTTGCATAAAGTTTTATAGAAAAAAAAAAAAAAAAAAAAAAAAAATTAATCTAGGAGTGATTGCTTGTACATGTCCAAGTTAGGTACTACGTCAAACAAACAAGAAAAAAAAAATGTTACTATACCAGCCCAAGACTCAAGTGACTCATACTACAAAGTGACTCGTACACTAACTTGTTTGGGTCTGTGGGAATAACAGAACTTGCTTGCACATAGCATTGGTGGTGCATGGCTATGCTTTGTCCGAGTAGCTACGTAAGTGGTATATATATGGTCTAATATGCACTCAGGTACTCTGCGATGCTCCAGTCCTGGAAGGCATCTCCAGAGGAGCGGCCGTGCTTTTCAGAGCTAGTGGACACCATTTCCGGACAGCTGGAGTCTCTGGCCGGTTACCTGCATATTAGCACCTTCACAGAATTAGAAAACAGCTTCTGAAGCTGCAACTTCTGAAGACATAGTATATATACCATGACAATAGTGAAATGCTTTATTTTTTCATACAATGTCATGTAAGCTACTGTGTGGTCCCACAGGATGTATGTCGTGTCCGTTGATGCCCATTTTCTATAGTTAGCTAGCTAAATACATAAGTTCCAAATCCAACTACATGTAGCAGAGATGATTTTACATGCAGAGAACACGGATGCTATAATTAAAGTGCACATGCAGGAAATCATAGAACATGGATGGCTATGTGCCCTCCAACACTGCCCAACTACTGAACAAGGTATTATTCTATAACAATTTGCAGCATTTGAAGCTAGAGTTCGGAGTTTGAAGGTAGGAGTATCTTCAGGTTGGAGGAGAGCCTGGTAGCACTGGGTTCTCCGCCATCCTGACCCCTCACCAGTGGACATCCTATAGGGAGGTCAAACAGTAAGTAGTCTGTCTGCAAGGGAGATTAGTATTCTGAGTCCACTGGAAAGGGGGGAAAAAGAGGTCAGTGTATAATTCGGCCAATCAGTTTCCTGTTATTCAGGAAATTGAAATTGACATAGTTCGTTCCACTTTGGGGATGGCAGAAATCGAATTCAGCTGTGAAACCAGTTTTTCGATTTTCTATTTTTTCCCATCTTGTGTAGGATAGCCACTGATTCTATTTCAGCGGAGTGTTGATGGCTCACAATCCTCTGTCTCGCACACCTTTACATTTGTCAGTAGAAATTCAGTCCAGAATGTACTGATTTCAATATTTCTCTCTAGCAACACTGCCAGCAAACAGCAAGCAGTCCAATTAATAATGCTGACATTGACAGCTTGTGAACTTATCACTTGCAATTCCAGGAGAATACCGAACACAGCAACCAGCTTTTCAAATCCTGATTTCAATTTGCAGCCCGTTTATTGAAATACGTATGTTGCATGCCATGCCCCCTTTAGCTTAGCACCCCCCCGTTACTACGTAATCCTCACAAATAATTATGCGGCACGCGCAGGCGGGAGGCGATCTCCTACAGACAGATGGCACAGCTCGCGCAGAATAGCTACCACTGCTCATCAGCATGCATTGACTCCACAAAGAATATGAGTGCATGGCAGCCGTTCAAACCTGCAAGTAGCTATCAGGTAGCTTTGTTCCCAGTCCTACCGCACTGCAAGCGACGAAAAGCTGGGCGTGGGACTGGGAACGAGGCTAGCTATCAAGTATAAAGTTGTAGTATGTTGTTTAGCAAACCACATGTAACTAGCTGTATAATTTTATGCAAGACGATTGTGCCGTAGGAGCTCCACCTCCTGCCTCTGCGTGCACAGCACAAGAGCGCAAGGATGATGTAGTAATGGGGGGCACTAAGCTACAGGGGGCGTGGCATGCAACGTACGCACTTCAATAAACGGGCTGCAAATTAAAATCATGGTTACCTCCAGCAACCACCCCCACCCTCACCTCCTGCAACCACCCCCACCCTGACCTCCTGCAACCACCCACACCCTCACCTCCTGCAACCGCCCACACCCTCACCTCCTGCAACCACCCACACCCTCACCTCCTGCAACCACCCACACCCTTACCTCCTGCAACTGCCCACACCCTCACCTCCCGCACTACCCACACCCTCACCTCCTGCAACCACCCACACCCTCACCTCCTGCAACCACCCACACCCTAACCTCCCGCAACTACCAACACCCTCACCTCCCGCAACTACCCACACCCTCACCTCCTGCAACCACCCACACCCTCACCTCCCGCAACTACCCACAACCTCACCTCCTGCAACTGCCCACACCCTCACCTCCTGCAACCACCCACACCCTCACCTCCTGCAACCACCCACACCCTCACCTCCTGCAACCACCCACACCCTCACCTCCTGCAACCGCCCACACCCTCACCTCCTGCAACCACCCACACCCTCACCTCCTGCAACCACCCACACCCTCACCTCCTGCAACCGCCCACACCCTCACCTCCTGCAACCACCCACACCCTCACTTCCTGCAACCACCCACACCCTCACCTCCTGTTTGATCTCAGAGCCAGCCACCTCTTCTTCCAGGGTCTGCACCTTGGCAGTCAGTTTGTCCAGAGCCTCCTGCTTCTCCTCAAGATCCTGAGTGTGACCACATGTGTGTGTGTGTGTGTGTGTGTGTGTGTGTGTGTGTGTGTGTGTGTGTGTGTGTGTGTGTGTGTGTGTGTGTGTGTGTGTGTGTGTGTGTGTGTGTGTGTATGTGTGAAAACGGAAACAAATCAGTCAATCAGATGGTTGCAATAGTTCATAACAGCCAACAACAAGGATGTTACTTCTATGGATTGTTCATAAATCCTGCTACTGCTTCACCACTGATTGCCTACGTCATACTGCTGAGATGGCGGTAGTGTAGTGGAACCCATATATGGCAGTTGCACACTCTTATTGTTATGAACTCTTGTTGAGATGCAGTATGAAGTACACGGGCATTAGCTATATTGATATTTTACGGTATATATGAGTTACCAAGTCAGAGTCGATTACAGCACCCTACG
Source organism: Axinella damicornis (assembly GCA_963931865.1). Classification (NCBI taxonomy): domain Eukaryota; kingdom Metazoa; phylum Porifera; class Demospongiae; order Axinellida; family Axinellidae; genus Axinella; species Axinella damicornis. The sequence goes on along the minus strand of OZ007514.1, from coordinate 12,078,212 downwards.
GATGTAGATACAAATTACAGACTGTTCGTAGGCGACACTGGCAGCTGCTAGTAGCTCTTGTTCAGAATGGCCGTCACATACCTATATACTTGAATACAACTCTTCTGAGTCCATTGCTAGCCACTCCTCGCGAGTTGTCACTCCACAAGTGTAAGCTTACCATGGCAGTTAGCCTCGTTCCTAGTCCCACACCCAGCTTTTTGTCGCTTACAGCACGGTAAAAAGCTGGGCGATGGCCTGGGAACGAGGCTACATCCATGGCAGTGGCAGTGCTCTAAACTAGTTAGACACTTCGTCCAATGGAATCGGCGTCTAACTATTATCAAGAGTTATGAACTCTTGCAATTATGTATGACGTTACCATTAATGCCATTGCGTGGAATTTGCACAGGGGAAAAAACCAGAACACGATTGAGCTCATGAGGTTGTTATTCTTATCCAAATAAAGCCCATGCAGCTGTCCCCATAGCAACCACTCAACAAACTGCACCTACATTTATATTTGCACGCAAACCAACAGTCAATCTACAGCTGTGTATACGTGCAAATATATACCACTATACGCACAGATCTCCTCACATAACTGTAGCTTCGTCCAGCAGGTCGTCTTCTGCTCCGCTTTCTTAACCGTATACTTGACCTCTGACATGGACCAGCCCCGCCCACACGTAAATCATTTTAGGCTCTTTACAGGAATCCTTGCAACGCTACATGGCGAATTGCGTAGACCATTCCATATAAGGTTAGGCGGGGCTATTCCGACTGTGGGGTAATTCCGATAGTTGGCTGCCTTTGTTACCAGGCAAAGTTTGGTAATTCTTCTGTGGTACCGCAGGGTAGGTTGAGCGTCAGCCTACCCTGCGGTACCACAGAAGAATTACCAAACTTTGCCTGGTAACAAAGGCAGCCAACTATCGGAATTACCCCACAGTCGGAATAGCCCCGCCTTACCTTATGGAGCGCAGGCAGGGCTATGTACTTAAAGGCCAAAGTTCAGTGCTTAATTAAATTTAACACAAACGACTTTCGACCACAAAATTAATTGTCCACTTAACCAACCAGCTGTGGCTGTTGCAAGGGTTTGGAAAAGTCTGGGAACGAGACTAGTGCAGGGTACGCTTTTCTTGTATTCAAGAATGTGGCTGTTGGTTGCTGTAGTGATCTTGTTGCAATTGACTTTGTTGAGAGAGACGTTTGCCCAAGCACCCGACGATGCTGATCCTTTCTGCACGGAAACCCTGCCTGGTATCGGAATTAACATCCTAGACTACGCTCCCGAGGTCAAGCCTCTGATGGACTCACGCCACTACCAGAACTTGCTACCTCCACATCCGAATCCAGTCTGGCAACGAGTGGACAATGATAACAATAATCCTACTGGTACTACAACTGATGTAAGTCGGGTAGAGATATTATGAGGACCTCTGCGGACCTTGTGTATCTGAGTTTTAATATATTTATTTTACCCTTTCCAGTGGACTCAGAATACTAATCGTGCTTGCAGACAGATTGCTTTTGTGTGTGGATTTCCAGCTGGCACCCAAGACAACTGGATGATCACTCAGCACATCAGTAGGGTGGTAGGTGGTACTGCACTGCCACAAGTTACTGTGCAGGTAGACTTTCAACTGAACTCTTGCACTCAAACAAACAACTGTGGTCGGACGTTCGCCATCCACAAGTATGAGACGTCAAACATCAATGCAACAGCAGCAAGAAACCTCAGCAACTACGAGTTTGTCCCTCCTCGGATAACCCCCACTGATGGCAGTGGTGATGTAAGAGAGAACTCCTCAGTACAAATAGAGTTTTCCACAGCAGCAACTGGATTCTACCTGGGGATCCGAGACGAGACTTCATGCGTACTTGTTCATCGTGTGCTGGTACTTTACTATGTTTGTCCTGCAGAGACGTCAGATCTCATTACTCGCCCTGAGGTGATAGCTCCTTTCATTGGCAACAGTGCACCAATTGTGGTTAATGGACAATGTGTTGAGAATTCAAGTCCAGAGAATGGAATTGGGGCAAGACTTCCTTGCTCACAGAACGGTGTTTGGGGAGGGATTGGTGGTGTTGGGTGTGTATGTGACACAGGATTTCAGCGATCCTTGGATGGTCGCTCATGCGTGGGTACGTTCTTGTCTGATTGTTTGTCCATACATTCTTGTACATTTGTTAGTCTACCTGTCCATCCATTTACTTACCTTCATCCTTGCTCCCTTCCTCTCCCTACGAAGGTTGTGATGCTGGGATGTACCTGTCTGTGAACGACACCTGTCTCCCCTGTCCTGCTAACAGCAACAGCACACAACAAGGGCTGTCCGAGTGCCCCTGCTTTGAGGGCTACTTCAGAGCTGTCGGTGAACCTCCAGAAATGGGATGTACTCGTACGCATTCCTACTGAGTGTGCATTAGACATGTATGCTGTGTAGAACCCTCAACCCCCCCCCCCCCCCCCCCCCCCCCCCCCCCCACACACACACACACACACACACACACTCGCACACACATAAAATACATATAGTACTGTATTTCGTTTTTAAGTCCAAATGTACATTGTAACTGCATGGAAAACTGAGCACAATTCAAGGGTGCTGGGCCCAAGGTATTAGAGGTGACGTCACATTTACATAATTCTTAAAACTGAAGAGTACTCACTGCAACTGACCATCTTGGTTGCGTTTATGATTTTCGTTGCACTGATCATCCTTTCCTTCCTCCCTCCTCCAAAGGTTGTGATGCTGGGATGTACCTGTCTGTCAACGTCACCTGTCTCCCCTGTCCTGCTAACAGCAACAGCACACAACGAGGGCTGTCCGAGTGCCCCTGCTTTGAGGGATACTTCAGAGCTGTTGGAGAACCTCCAGAAATGGGATGTACTCGTACGCATTCTTTCTGAGTGTGCATTAGACATGTATGCTGTGTAGAACCCTCTACTGTGCTATCAAAACCCATGTACAAACATGTGGAAATTTTGTTGCCTTGAATTTGTGTCTGTTGTATACACACACACACACATATACAGAGCCCCCCTCTGCCCCTCTCAACTTGCAAGTGCTCCAAGTGACCGACACCACGGTCCAGCTCAGTTGGGACCCTCCAGTGAGCAATGGAGGGAGAGATGACCTGGAGTACCAACTCTCTTATCAGAGGGCAGGTGTCCCAGACAGTGTGACAGTGTACGGTCGAGTCAATGTCACTTTGGGTCAGATCACAGGCCTCAAGCCGTTCACACGGTATGTGGTGATGGTGAGTGGTGAGAATGGAGTGTCAACCCAGGTCACTGATGCCAGTGGGAGGACTGTCAGTATGAACATCACCACTGAGGAGGGAAGTAAGTTTTCTATTCCATGAGTCGAGAGGGCTGACTACATGTGTACTGAGCGAAGGGCAATAGAAGTAAAGACTGAACGTACAGACTTTATTTCAAGTGTTGGTTTTATAACCCCCCCCCCCCCCCCCCCCACCCCACACACACACACACACACACACACCAGTGGCGGATCTAGGGGGGATCTAGGGGTGCGAGCGAACCCCCCTTTTGACCCTTGTTAACATAAACTACCTGTATTATTGTAGCTGTGGTTGGTAATACCTTGACCGTTCGCGGGCTGAAAGCCTGAAGGCAGACATAGTCTTGAGCTAGCTATGTTTACGCTGCTACACAATTTTAATTTTACATCAATTATTTTTGTTCTGTATATACGTATAATTAGAAAATAAGGCAATAACGCAGTGTTCAATCGACTGTCCACATGCCGTCGACGATGAAAAGAAGGAAGCTAACAGTCCCACACATCGATACTTACTGGTTACTTAGTCAATCTTCTTTGTGTCTGGGAACGTGTCCAGAATGCGCAGAGATACTACGAGAGCGCTTCCTGATCGCTAAAAAGAACACGTCAAATAAATTTCCGCGCTTCGCGCGGACTGATCGCCGCTTCGCGGCTCTGCGCAACGCCTTCGGCGGTGCACTGTGTATGTGCCAACCGAACCCCCCTTTCAAAATTTCTAGATCCGCCACTGCACACACACACACACACACACACACACACACACACACACACACACACTCGCACACATAAAATACATATAGTACTGTATTTCGTTTTTAAGTCCAAATGTACATTGTAACTGCATGGAAAACTGAGCACAATTCAAGGGTGCTGGGCCCAAGGTATTAGAGGTGACGTCACATTTACATAATTCTTAAAACTGAAGAGTACTCACTGCAACTGACCATCTTGGTTGCGTTTATGATTTTCGTTGCACTGATCATCCTTTCCTTCCTCCCTCCTCCAAAGGTTGTGATGCTGGGATGTACCTGTCTGTCAACGTCACCTGTCTCCCTTGTCCTGCTAGCAGCAACAGCACACAACGAGGGCTGTCCGAGTGCCCCTGCTTTGAGGGATACTTCAGAGCTGTCGGTGAACCTCCAGAAATGCAGTGTACTCGTACGTATTCTTTCTGAGTGTACATTAACCATATTGCACCATCGATCCCAATATGTACTGGTTTTATCACCATGAATTACACACCCACACACACTGTACACACACACACACACACACACACACACACACTATACACGGGTGTGTGTACGTGCACACACACACACACACACACACACACACACACACACACACACACACGTGCGCGCACACACACACAGAGCCCCCCTCTGCTCCTCTCAACTTGCAAGTACTCCAAGTGACCAACACCACAGTCCAGCTCAGTTGGGACCCTCCAGTGAGCAGCGGAGGGAGAGATGACCTGGTGTACCAACTCTCTTATCAGAGGACAGGTGTTCCAGACAATGTGACAGTGTATGGTCGAGTCAATGACACTTTGAGTCAGATCACAGGCCTCAGGCCATTCACACGGTATGTGATGATGGTGAGTGGTGAGAATGGAGTGTCAGCCCAGGTCACTGACGCCAGTGGGAGGACTGTCAGTGCAACCATCATGACTGAGGAGGGAGGTGAGTTCTCATTGATTTTTCTGCGGTTAGTTAATTATGTGTAAAAGTTCAAGTAAACGTATAAACTTTCGAATGTTGGTTTGTATTACTAGCTCCTCTTCCTCCTCTTCCCATCCCCTTCATCCTCCTCTCCTCCTCCCATCCCCTTCATCCTCCTCTCCTCCTCCCATCCCCTTCATCCTCCTCACCTCCTCCCATCCCCTTCATCCTCCTCTCCTCCTCCCATCCCCTTCATCCTCCTCTCCTCCTCCCATCCCCTTCATCCTCCTCACCTCCTCCCATCCCCTTCATCCTCCTCTCCTCTTCCCATCCCCTTCATCCTCCTCTCCTCCTCCCATCCCCTTCATCCTCCTCTCCTCCTCCCATCTCCTTCATCCTCCTCTCCTCCTCCCATCCCCTTCATCCTCCTTCCTCCTCCCATCCCCTTCATCCTCCTCTCCTCCTCCCCTCCCCTTCATCCTCCTCTCCTCCTCCAATGCATCCCCTTCATCCTCCTCTTCCTCTTCCCATCCCCTTCATCCTCCTCTCCTCCTCCCATCCCCTTCATCCTCCTCACCTCCTCCCATCCCCTTCATCCTCCTCACTTCCTCCCATCCCTTTCATCCTCCTTCCTCCTCCCATCCCCTTCATCCTCCTCTCCTCCTCCCATCCCCTTCATCCTCCTCTCCTCCTCCCATCCCCTTCATCCCCCTCTCCTCCTCCCATCCTCTTCATCCTCCTCACCTCCTCCCATCCCCTTCATCCTCCTTCCTCCTCCCACCCCCTTCATCCTCCTCTCCTCCTCCCATCCCCTTCATCCTCCTCTCCTTCTCCCATCCCCTTCATCCTCCTCACCTCCTCCCCTCCTCCTCCCATCCCCTTCATCCTCCTCTCCTCCTCCCATCCCCTTCATCCTACATCCTCCTTCCAGTACCCTTTACCATAGCTCCTGAATCTGTCCAAGTCGATGAGGCTAGTGACACCATCACCTGGCAACCTCCAGCTGAGCCAAATGGACAGATCCTGCACTACAACATCCGTATATATCGTGTGGACAGGAACGGTAACGAGGAGCTGGTGGAGACGGTCAGAGAGGTGCAGGGAACAATGTATGACTTTTCAACACGAGGGCTAAGCAGTGGAACTTACAATATTCAGGTTGGTTGTCCTGAGTTGTGCAACAGTTAAGTACAACTAGTCTTTGTGTAATGCGTAATAGGTATGATATATATGATGGGTGGGAGTGGTATAATCATAAAAGTATATACATGACATCATAACTGAGAATGAGGATTTTCTGAATACTAGGAGTTGAAAGAGCAGATTCATTCTAGTGGAGGCACATACCCTGATATGTGACATCACAGGCATATGGGAACTGTCACTGTGAGCTTAAGTTGTGTCTCCCTCCCCTCCTCCCCTTTCCCTCAGATTCAGGCTGCTACAAGAGTAGGTGTTGGAGAGTTCTCTGAGTCCATCACTCTCACCATTGAAGGTATATAGCTGCCACAGCTGTGCATGCTCTTGTCCCTCCCCCTCCCCCCTTCACTTCATCTATTTCCCTCTGCCGCTTTCTCCCCCTCACCCACAGGCATGGCCTTCCCAACAGTGTACATTATCATCATTGTAGTAGTCTCCATTGCAGTGATTGTAGCGGTTGTGCTGGTTGCCATTGTGGGTATCTGCTTGTGGTGAGTCCTCCTGCAATTGGAATGTGTGTCTGTGTGTGTGTATGCATTTGATTTGTGTGCATTAATCAAAATCCTAGTGGGTTCTGAATCATACCTCCCAGGAATAGTTTGTAAGGCCCTGGTACAAGACTTTGAATGCATGATCATTCATTTGCCTTTTCAACATAGTTCTGACACCCGCACCCATCCTATTTCAATGTTAGGTATCGGAAGAGAAAGGGTAATTCTAGAAGACCGAAGCCACGTCTCACTAAACAAGGTGACAGGGGATACATGAGTTGAGTGCAAGGCAGCAAGGATACATTTCAGTTGTCTGTGGTGAGACTAAGAAACCAAACTTGACTATTGATAATGTCATACTGTAGTAGTGATGATTTTATGACTGTTATGTTTCAGCACCTCACTGTACTCTGACTACACTGTAGTGTAGACTCACTGACTTACTTTTGCAATTGTATCATTGCCATTGTTTGATTGATTGATTTGTGTACGTTTAATTTTGAATTTTGAATAATATTTCAACAGTACATATATCAGAAGCTATTCAGTCAAAATTTCAGATGCTTTTCATGAACTTGCTAAAAATATCTGAAATTCTTGCTGAACTTTTCAGAAGGATTTCAGAGCATTTTCAGAAGGATTTCAGAGGATTTTCAAGGGGTTTTCAGAAGGTTATCAGATGCTTTTCAGGGGGATTTCCAATGAAATTTCAGATGGGTTTCAGAGCAGTTTCAGGAGGTTCTCAGATGATTTTCAGGAGGTATTCAGACCTCTAAATCAGATACTCATCAGAATATATTCAGAGCATAATAGTCCTATAGTGAGGTTCAGGAGGCAAGTTGTATTGTAGGGTACTGTAGTAGTGGCTTGTCAATGTCTGAGTTAAATTGTATTATCAAAGTGTTGTGGTAGACTAAATATGGTTTTAAATTGCTTGTGGTTGTAAACTTCCCTACTCCCCGTCACATGACCTCCTCATATGGTCATAGTATAATCTTTACAGACAGCTTTTGAATGAAAGTACAGCAAACTAATTTCTGGGTTGCTAAGTAAAATTCATATATAACTACAACAGATTACATACGGATGCACGAATCCATGGTACTGCACTTCTAGAGCATTGCACAACACCCTAAACAGAAGCACACAGGAAAACCACAGACTAAATGATATTCAACTCAAAGACATGACCTAGGTTAGAAGCTCAAGATACAGGAAACAACATATATCCACAACATCCTCAGTCTATCACAGTTCCATAAGATTCTACACAACAGATGAAATCTGCATCTATAAATAGATACATAGGTAAAATTAATATTGCAGTTTACGTAAAGTTATTCACAAAGAATGTAGATCCCTAACTTTACTTCAATTCTTGCAGTAACATACAAACCATCAGGGGACAGCCACGGGCATTCTCCTTCATCAAAACCAGAAACAACTCCTCTTAGCCCTCTTGGCCTCCCGGCTGAACTGAAGATGATCTCCAGCAAAGACATCCGCTTACTGAATTCCATTGGTGAAGGTAATATTGGTATCATGCAGCACTCTTGCCCTAATGGAACACCACTCACAGCATGATCGAAGGCCTAGCTAGCTATTTGGTAGACAGGTCAGGCAACAAGGCTGTACCTCACATGCAGCATGTGATATTTTCTCAGGGGAATTTGGAGAAGTTTACAAGGCTCATTTGGTCAGACCATCTGTCCTCAGTGCCCACTCTGCTATGCCTGAGATTGTGGCAGTAAAAACCATGAAAGGTACATTTCATGCAGTGATACTACAACTGTTGATGTGTGTAGTATGAAATGATTTGACACACCTCCGCACTTGAATGGCTTCTTTAATCAGGAACAGACCACAGAAATGATGAAGGACGCAATGAAAATGTCCAGGCTGGATCACCCCCATGTTTTGACCCTGATAGGTGTATGTGTGGATGGGGGGCCTTCTCGGTATATTGTGATGCCGTTCATGGCCAACGGTAGTCTACTCTCCTACCTCAAGGCTGACGGGAAAAGCCTTCTCATGCCGGAAGATGCTCAAGATGAAACGGTACATTTCAGTCTAACACCTCACTTAATCCTGAAATCAATGATTTGCCTTAAGTAGGCCAGGATAATTGCTTGCATACTAGCAAAATGCTCCTTCAATAAAACAAGTTCAATGTGAGGTTCAATAAGCACTATAGACAGTAAAATGGTTTTGACAGCTGGTTTGTTTTTCAGTTGTATGGTCAACTATTGCTAAGGAATGATGTTTACACTCGTGCAATAACAAGCACATGTACCAAATAGAATGTTTTGTTCTCTGTTACGGTAGCCAACTAAAGATGATTGACCAACATGCAGATATCTAAGTTTACGACATTTATTTTGTTTCAGATCTGTAAAGTGCAGAAAAGACTGACGGATATGTGTCTGCAGATAGCTGAGGGAGTGAAGTACCTGGCCAGCAAAAGGATTGTCCATAGGGATCTGGCAGCAAGAAATTGCATGTAGGTTGGTGTAGACTTTTGGTTGTATGGTGGCCTGAATTATTGTGCTGTCTGTGATTTGCAGGATTGATGCCAACCTGGTCATCAAAATTGCTGATTTTGGTCTTTCTGAAAGCACCTACACAAAGTTGTACTTTCGGCAGGAAAAAGATACCAAGATTAAGCTGCCATGGAAGTGGTTGGCTCCAGAATGTCTGAGTGATGGCATCTTCTCTGAAAAAACCGATGTGGTAAATCAGATTGTATAGCTAGTCATACTATCATCACATGCCAACTTCAGAGCTACAACAAAGCCTTAGTCCAATGTTTTTGATCACGTACAGCATCTGAAAAAGTGCATAACTGTAGGCCTGTTTGTGACACGTCCATGCACTTATGTATGCACAGTTTGCCGACCTACGTTCAGCATGATTGTCATCATGGTGTGACTGTTTCCTACACATAACACTGATCGAGTGCAGTGGGCATTTGGCATCACCTGCTGGGAGGTGTACAATGCTGGGAAGGCTCCCTACCCTGGTGTGGATCCGTGCCGCTTACTTGGACTTCTGGAAGAAGGATATAGGCTTGAGAAGCCAACCAATGCTGCATGTAACACAGAGATGTGAGTTACCCCTTATCACAGAGTCGGTAGACTCTGTATGTAGGGATACGACGTACACGCAATATATGCTAATACAAAAGAATCTCTCCAAATCTCAGAAACGGTACACTTATAAGCCTTTATAACCACTTACCGTTCATCTTCGAGTGTTTTCATGACCAACAAGACTCCTCGCGTCGCGAAAAACCGTCGCGAAAGTACCGCACCAGGTACTCGCAAAACGGGCAAATTGTTTTTCTTTCTTCTTCTTTCTTCTTTCTTCTTCTTTCTTTCAGACGGGCTAGCTCAACGTCGCCTCAATCCCTCATGATGGTTTTCGCACGAAACAGCAGCATTTTACACCAAGCAGTGCACCAGCCCATCGCTTTTTGGCAACCTCCAAGTCTTCACCAGGCGGCTACAGCTGCACACTCAATAACTATGGCTTCATTTGTCACGCCATTTTCATGTTTGTACGCATGCGCACTTAAACGATCACTTAGCAACGATACGTAATTATTATTCAAGATCGCTGAATTAGAAGTACCTTGCGCTGTTGTGGTAACTTACCGTAACTAGACTGAGGTAAATTCTCTGTGCTATATATGTTCAGTAGCGGATCCAGAGGGGGTTCCGAGGGTTCCATGGAACCCCCCTTTCAAGTAGAACCAAAAAATGTATTTGACTCAGACCGTACACTCAAGGCAGAAAAGCAAGCTGCATGTTTGAAATGTAAGAGCAACTTACCTACCTTGACCGTTCGCGGGCTGAAAGCCTGAAGGCAGACATAGTCTTGAGCTAGCTAGCTTTAACGTTTACGCTTGCTACACAATTTTAATTTTACATCAATTATTTTTGTTTCTGTATATACGTATAATTAGAAAATAAAGCAATAACGCAGTGTTCAATCGACTGTCCACGTAGCTAGCTGTAATCCGTCGACGATGAAAAGAAGGAAGCTAACAGCCCCACACATCGATACTTACTGGTTACTTAGTCAATCTTCTTTGCGTCTGGGAACGTGTCCAGAATGCGCAGAGATGCTACGAGAGCGCTTCCTGATCGCTAAAAAGAACACGTAAATAATTTTTTCCGCGCTTCGCTCGGACTGATCGCCGCTTCGCGGCTCTGCGCAACGCCTTCGGCGGTGCGCTGTGTATATGCCAACCTATACCTGCTGAACCCCCCTTTCAAAATTTCTAGATCCGCCACTGATGTTACTAGACTGTGTTCTGTGAGAGGGGTGAATGCCTATCTAAAGACTCAACAATGTGTCGCTACTACTATCTGGTATAGCTATTTTACCTACACTACTTCAGCTCAGGGAGCACTGGCTTAGTATCCATCCAGAAAAGGGTTGGCTTTTGAGATGCTTGGGTCTGATTCTTCAGCCATTGCTGGCATGCCAGAGTCCAGTATGCATGCGCCTGCTGCTAAAAAAATGACATAAACAAGTAATAAAAAACATTTAAAATGTAACAGGATGTAGGGATACCAGAACTGCAAAAAGTAAGGAAACAAGGTAGGGATGATCACACAAAACAGTGAAGTATACAATCCCCCTACATATCTTTTATGGAAAAAGATCTCTGTAGGGGGTTGTATACTTCACTGTTTTGTGTGATCATCCCTACCTTGTTTCCTTACTTTTTGCAGTTCTGGTATCCCTACATCCTGTTACATTTTAAATGTTTTTTATTACTTGTAGTATCTATATATTCATGCCTTAGAATCATGCTCCCTATAACTATAAGCTGAAGTGAGACACTGTATGTAATGACTTTTGTAGCCAACTACCATGCCCTGTAGCAGGGACAAATCTATACGTGTACAAGGCCTTTATATGTGTAGGGCATGCTCTGGCCTGGGGAATGACAACATTGATCTAGGAGTGATTGCTTGTACATGTCCAAGTTAGGTACTACGTCAAACAAACAAGAAAAATGCTTGTTACTATAAGACTCAAGTGACTCATACTACTAAGTGACTCGTACACTAACGTGTTCGGGTCTGGGGAATAATCACTTGCACATAGCATTGGTGGCTATGCTTTCTCCTAGTAGCTACGTAAGTGGTGTGGTCTGCTATGCACTCAGGTACTCAGCGATGCTCCAGTCCTGGAAGGCATCTCCAGAGGAGCGGCCTTGCTTTTCAGAGCTAGTGGACACCATTTCTGGACAGCTGGAGTCTCTGGCCGGTTACCTGCATATCAGCACCTTCACAGAACTAGAAAACAGCTTCTGAAGCTGCAACTGCTGAAGACATAGTATATACCATGACAATAGTGAAATGCATAATTATGTCTTTATTTTTTCATACAACGTCATGTAAACTACTCACTGTGTACTGTGTACTGTGTGGTCCCACAGGATGTGTCCGATATGTCCATTTTCTAGTTAGCTAGCTAAATAATTGTATACATGGCAATTTCCAAATCCAACTAGCACAGATGAACATGCATGCTATAATGGCAGTGAACATGCATGCTATAATTAAAGCGCACATGCTGAACATGGATGGCTATAATAATATGTGCCCTCCAACACTGCCCAACTATTGAACAAGGTACTTTTTTCTATAACAATTTGCAGCATTTGAAACTAGAGTTCGGAGTTTGAAGGTAGGAGTATCTTGAAGATGCTTCAGGTTGGAGGCTTCCAGTCGGAGTACCAGGAGTGCCTGGTAGCGCTGGTTTCTCCGCCATCCTGACCGCTCACCTGTGGGCATCGGCATCCTATAGGGAGGTCATACAGATGTAGTCTGTCTGCAAAGGGAGATTTGTATTCTGAGTCCATGCACTGGAAAGGAGGAAAAAGGGGGGAAAGTAGTCAGTGTATAATTCGGCCAAACAGTTTCTTGTTATTGAAATTGACATCGTTCATTCCGCTTTGGGGATGACAGAAATCGGAAAAATGAATTCAGCTGTGAAACCAGTTTTTCAATTTTCCATCTCGTGTAGGATAGCCACAGATTCTATTCAGCGGATTGTTGATGGCTCACAATCCTCTGTCTCGCACACCTTTACATTTGCCAGTAGAAATTCGGTCCAGAATGTACTGATTTCAATATTCCATTTTCTTTCTCTCTAGCTAGCAACACTGCCAGCAAACAGCAAGCAGTCCAATTAATAATGCTGACAGTGACAGCCTGTGAACTTATCACTTGCAATTCCAGAAGAATACCGAACACAGCAACCAGCTTTTCAAATCCTGATTTCAATTTGCAGCAGAAATACGTACGTTGCATGCCACGCCCCCTTTAGCTTAGCACCTCCCATTACTACATAATCCTCACAATAATTATGCGGCACGCACGCAGGTGGGAGGTGATCTCCTACGACTGGTGGCACAACTCGTGCAGAATAGCTACCACTGCTCATCAGCATGCACTGGCTCCTGGTTTGTTGCGTGTTCCTTCACCTAGTCACCACATGCAGCCATAGCCACAGATAATGCACATATGAGTGCATGGCAGCCATTCAAACCTGCAAGTAGCTATCAAGTAGCCTTGTTCCCAGTCCTACCGGACTGCAAGCGACGAAAAGCTGGGCGTGGGACTGGGAACGAGGCTAGCTATGAAGTATAAAGTTGTAGTATGTTGTTTAGCAAACCATGTGTAACTAGCTAGGAGTTACGAAGTATAGCTAATTTTATGCAAGATGATTGTGCCGTAGGAGCTCCACCTCCTGCCTCTGCGCATGCTGCGTGAGAGCCCGCATACCGTATGGCCGAAAAATTTGGCGGTTTGGCAGATTATGAATGCACCGCCAAATTAAATTCCGCCAATATTTTGTCATGACGTGTGTGGGCGGGGTCTCGTAGCGATGCGTACGTGTGTACGCTCGAGCTCGAGCTCTTGCGCACGCATTCATAGCATATACTATCTAGTACCTCTGTCTCTGATCTGCCAGAAATAGTGAGCAAGCAGCTGGTCTGCCAGAAACACAGCTCTCCACAACAAACGGTTAGTATGACGTCATTCTCGCTCTACAAATTTCCAAATCCGTCACCAAATGCAAATCACAGCTTTTTAGAGCCAATCCGCCAAATTTAATTCCCGCCAAATTTTCCGGCCATACAGTATTACAAGGATGATTAGTAATGGGGGGCGCTAAGCTAAAGGGGGCGTGGCATGCAACGTACGTACAATAAACGGGTTGCAAATTGAAATCATGGTTACCTCCTGCAACCACCCATCTCTTCTTCCAGGGTCTGCACCTTGGCTGTCAGTTTGTCCAGAGCCTCCTGCTTCTCCTCAAGATCCTGAGTGTGACCACAAGTGTGTGTGTGTGTGTGTGTGTTGTGTTTGTGTGTGTGTGTGTGTGTGTTTATGTGTGTTTGTGTGTGTACTTGTGCACATAATGTAATAAATTATGTGTATGTGTGTTGTTTGTGTGTGGATGTGTGAAAACGGAAACAAATCAGTCAATCAGACGGTTGCAATAGTTCATAACGGCCCACAACAAGGATGTTACTTCTATGGGTTCTTCATAAATCCTGAATGTAAGACAGTCCATTCTCTTGCATGCAGGATCAAACTTGGGAGCTGAGCGCAGGGAAGTTCCGGTATCATAATGTGATAGACCGGTTACATGAGACTACCGCTACAGCTGCTGAATGTCCCCCTTGCAGGCATGCACATCCTCACCCACAAATCATAGCTTCATGACAAGCTCTATGCAAGCTCAACTCTGCCCGGCCCCTCGCCTGTGGGCATCCTATAGGGAGGTCGACCCCCGGTCGGTATCCTCCCCCGCAACATCCCAGAAGGGGGTCTCCGATTGGCTCCTGGCTGGGGCACACATATAGTTGTTGACGGAGGGGGTCCAAATGTTGCAGTGAAATAAGTTCCGGGGGTCCTTATTTATCAACAAAATTAGTTCCAGGGGTGTGGTCCATATAGTTGTTGGCGGAGGGGGTCCAAATGTTGCAGTGAAATAAGTTCCGGGGGTCCTTATTTATCAACAAGATTAGTTCCAGGGGGTGGTCCAAATTTTTCAGGGGGGGGTCCAAATGTTGCAGTAAAATAAGTTCCGGGGGTCCGTATTTATCAACAAATTGGTTCCGGGGGGAACCAATTTGGGGGGGTCCATTTTTACCATGACAGGCACACCCGACCTGAACACACGAGAGAGAAGAACATAAAATCATGGTCTCCATAGTAATAGTTGCTACTCGGAATCTAGCGATCTGATTGGACACAACGTAGTCTGTACAGTCCATGAATCGTGGACTCTAAGTGCCCCAGGATTATTCGCATTATTATTATGTAGAGATGCAGTACAAAGTACACGGGCATTGCATCGATATTTTATGGTACACATTAGTTAGAGTCCAAGTCAGCACCGATACAAAGCAAGTACAGACTGTTCGTAGGCCACGCTAGCAGTTCTTGTTCAGAATGGTCATCACATACCTACTCGAATACTCAGTAACTCTTCTGACTCCATTGCTAGCCACTCCTTGAGAGTTGTCACTCTGGAAGTGTAAGCTTAGTTCCAAGCGTGGGTACGAGGCTAGGCAGTGGCAGTGTTCCATTGTGCTCTAAACTAGTTAGACACCTCGTCCAATGGAATCGGCATCTAACTATTATCAACAGTTAGGAACTCTTGCAATTATATACGGTGTTACCATTAAATTTTATATTTGCACGCAAACCCACAGTAATGCCGGAAATCTACAGCTGCACATACATACAAATATACGAACAGATCTCCTCACATAATAATCTAAGGAATCCTTGTGTTCAGCTGAGCATGCAACTGTAGCTTCGTCCACCAGGTAGTCTTCTGCTCCGCTTTCTTGACCGTATACTTGACCTCGCCCCGTCCATGCCGAAAGTAAAGTGCAAGGGTACGTAGACTACTATACTCGCAATAACTTCCGGGGAAATTTTGCTATAAGCCACATAAGCAGTTCGTATGCCTGCAGTATATAGCGAGAGAGGTAAATTCAGCCCGCAAGAAGAATGCCGTCTGCTCGTTTGCTTTGTTTCTTTCTTGGGTTGCCCGGAGTGCAGAATATCATTATGAAGTCGCTTCAGGGTAAGTGAAATGGCTACTTTGTGGCATTATTTATTTATCTAGTACTTTCAAGTTAGTTTTGCATACTACATCTGTGTTTAACTGGTGAGTACGTAGAGCTGAGGTCTTCTGGTTTGAATGTATCTATAGTTGATGGAGCTTGAGTATGAATTAATATTATTGTAATAGGTTGTGCAGGGTCAAACAACGGTGATATAAGAATCGTCAGCCCAGACAGCGAGAGTGCAAACGACACCATCCGAGGAAAGGTACAAATCTGTGAAAGTTCGGTCTGGAAGAGCCTGTGTGATGGTAATTGGCCGGTAGAGGATGCAACTGTTGCCTGCAGAGGTCTGGGTTACTCTGACCTGGGTACGTGAAATACTTCACTTGTAATTATTACGTACCTATACTTAGGCCATTCACCTGTCTACTTGTCTCTTGCATTCTCAGATGCAGCTGCTTACTTTCCATCTCTTAATTTGCGAAATTACAGTCGCTATCAATATGCTTGCAATGGTTCCGAGGCAAAGCTGGCTGACTGCATGCGCAGCGCAGTTGGCATCACAGGTGACTGTTCTACTATCGTCGGTGTACAGTGTTACAATTCTACAGTGACTCAGATTACCACGTCAACCACACCGACTAACTTGCAACCATCCTCAACAATAAGATATGGAACGCCTACTGCTCATCACGTCACACAATCTCCGCTGCTACAAGCCCAGCATTCGGAGGTCAAAGGTGGATGTCAGTTGGATTCTCGCCCAGGATCTCCCTAAACTTGGGCCAGATCTGACTGCTGGCACATCATACACCATCAATCTGCATGTTATCTTGAGGACCCATCTGAAGCCCTCGGCAGGGTCCAGTAGAGTACGTATCAAGCGCCCACCACGTATCAAGTGCCCACCCCCCTCTTCACACGAAAGCTACTGCACAGGGTTCAAAAGCAGTGTAGTAAGGGCCCACCCATCTTGAGCAGCATTTCTAAACTTCTCTGGGTAAGGTTGTGCATTCAAAAAGGTCGATTTACAGTGAAGTATGAACTACGGCACACTTTCTCTGTCCAGCGTTACTTCATGAAGACGCGCGATCAATTTCCTTACGTGTAAAATGATGTTCACAGCTTACTGCGGTGCTTGTTGTTTATACAGTGCTGAATGGGTGGGCGGATACTTCATGCCTAATTACGGATACTACGCCCACCCCTATTCAGCGGTTCTAATGTCCCCAAACTATGGGCGCTTGATACATACTCTGTGGTATTTATACCAGGAATGACCTTTTGCATTTGAAGCTGCATAATAATATATGCACTTCCTAGTAACAAAGTGTCAAAATCTATGACATTGCCATGAGTTAAGGCATGAATAAATTCCTACCTGCTTTTGGGAGTTTTCTACGTATGTGCTAGCCGTATTTGTTGACCCATGCACATTCCTGGTAGCCAGTGCAACTCACTGTCAGGGCAGACTCACCTTTCAGAATCATACTTTAGGTCTTACTCTACTAACAGCTAGCTACGGTCACTGCTCTCAGTGATAGAGATTGACTTGAATGGTTTCATGCACTTGGCGTGCAAATTTGCTGATTAAATTATTGTGTAACCGTTTTGCGTTTACCGTCTCCACTTTGCAAGGTTCATGAAAACCGCAGTAACAAAACTAACTCTTCGCTTTCTTGTGCATGCGATCGCTTACAGAGTTCTCAGAGTCCTTAAGCATATCATGACATTTGTAATTCCTTCAGATTCTGAATATCCTGGAGCTGTGATTGTTGCAGCAGTGATTCCTTCCATTGTAGCAGTCGTTGCTATTGCACTGTTTGGAGCAGTGCTGTGCTGTCACATCCAATTAAGAGTGCAACTACACAAGAAACAGAACAGTGTAGCAGCCAGAGATTATCCAGAGTATGCAGTTGTGGAGCTGAACCTTGCCGGGAGGCAAACCATAGACACGAGGCAGAACGTTGCGTATGAGACTGCAATGCAAGCCATAACTACTGAAACAAACGCTGCATATCAGGTTGGTATGCAAGGTCAGAGTCCAGAGCAGCAAAACAGCTTGTGACATTGAACATCAAGGAACGATTGCCCATAATTACATCTTTGTATAGACATGAATTAGTCTTCTGCATTATAATAGTGACTGGTTGTGAGTGGCATGTGCAGTTTATTTGTTTCAGTTTCTGTTTTTCTTCAGTGTAATTACCCATAGTGCTACACAATAATACTGGTGACTGCAACTTGTACCAGATTCCACATGATTGTAGTAGTCTTGTGCCCAATCGGAACAACCATCCGGATTTATGCCTATTATTCCAGCATAATTCCCTTATGCTCTTGAGTACCTATTATTCTCAAAATTATGCTAGCATAATTTGTCAAGGCCTACCGGTGACTAGTGGTGAAGTTAATAATTATTGCAGTACTCATCTGGTAACTGACACAACACAATTATTATCCATATAGTTTTCAGTACTGGTATAGTTAGTAGGCAGGTCTGGCTATACTTCTAACATGATATTTTGCCAGGGGAATTTGGAGAATTTGGCAAGGCTATATAGCTATCTCATTTGATCAATCATCTGTTCGTGTATGCCCGTATCCAAGGTCAAGATGACGTGGAGCCAATAATAATAGCACTTGACTGTCACTGGCATGGACAGACAGACAATCCAATTGCCCACGTGCAAACTTCCGGAAAATTAATTTAAGTGCGCAGTCACTTCCTGTCTGAAAATGGTGTTTCTTACACTGTGCAGTTCTAGCGATATATTTTCTCTCCTCGAAGATGGTGAAGGGTAGGGCTACACTATTTTGAGGTAAGTAGGAGTATGGTAATAACATCTACCTAATCTTGGTTGAAGACGGTGAGCATGAAGGGAATTAGCAATTTAGTGTGCTGAAGTTGACCTTTTCTGTAAGGTCAAATGTAGTGTTCAGTGGTATATATATCTTCTTCCTACGTGTAGGTGCTGGAATACAGGTGAAGTAATTCAACACATATTAAATTCTCACTGGTAAAAGATATACAATCAATGATATTTAATGAACGCCACCTTTTCTGAACATAGTTATCACACCTCAGCAGTTTGTCAGAGATAGTGTGTTGATCTGAAAACTCAGTGTTGTAATCTGCCATCTCTCCCTGCAGTTCCTTGATCTCTGCTGCCAAAGCCTCGGCCCTGCATGTGGGAGCAAGAACCACACCTAGCCTCGTTCCAATGCCACGGACCAAGCCTCGTTCCAAGGCCACGAGACCTGGGAATGAGGCTAGAACCACACCCTGTGTACATACTACCAACGTCAGCAAGGAGGGCAACTCAAGTCTCCTGATATCCATTTTGAGATTGTGAAACGTTTCTAACCCCAAAGGTTTGCCCTATCCGAAGACACAACAACAACTACATTTCATCAAATAATAGCTCTTCCAATCCATATTTGGATAACGTACCCCACTGTTGACAAACTCAACAATTTAAAATTAAAAATTGAGGTACTTACAAACCATGCATTTTTGAAGTGCAACTATATCTGCCCCCCCCCCCCCCCCCCCCCCCCCCACACACACACACACACAGTCACACACTTCCCTAGTGATGAGACCAAGATGTCCCATCTCAGCAGTGACTCCTGCGGTGTACACTGAATGACGTACGCCATGCTGAGCTCACCTCTTCTCAAAGGCAAGGTAGGTGGCACTGTCCTGGCTGTACACGTCAATCTCCCGAGTCATCTTCAGTATCTCCATGTTCAGCTCCTGGATCTTTCCCCTGTGCAGGGGAATGGAATGTGGTAAGGGTGGAGTATGGAATGCGGTCAAAGTGTAGTATGGAATCCAGTCAGAATACACACCAGTGTTGAATGGAATGGAGAGATTTCAGCAGAATGGGATGGGTGGGAGTTAGGATACATGTACATCAATAACTAAAGTCAATATTCTCAAAGTGGCTTATCACCTGGATCGTGAAGTGGATTCAACGATCCCACTAAATGCTGACCAAAGCAAAAAATATTGCCAAAAAATTTCTGAGGATTAAGTTCCTTCCCAGTGCAAAACAGAACCGAGATATTGTTCATGTGACGAATCCTTCCCCCTCACACTCTGCAGCAGACGGGAGCTGCTGAGTTGACCAGCAGGTGTCTGAGATATGATGGGTGCATGTGGAGCTGCTGAGTTGACCAGCGGGTGTCTGAGATATGATGGGTGCATGTGTACTCACCTCAGGATGCCCAGGAAATAGGACCTGTCCTGCACCTGACGCAACGGACCTGGACGACAGGAAGGACACTCAGTACACAACACACACACAGTACAAACCATAATTATTCAAGAAAGCTTTCAGAAGTCTTGAAACAGATACATATCATGATATTCAGGAGAGCAAAACATTTTAATGACATTCATAGCACATTCACCAATTTAGGTGGGAGTGTCTTTGTTGTATATATACAAGCTAGCCAATGGCATTATGCTGTTGTATATTCATGGCTGTTGAAAGATCACTTCTCAATGATCAACAGTGTGGTCAATATTAGGATCTCTCCATATCCATACGATGTTGCCACCAGTGGAAATTGTCCCCCAATATCAAAGTACCAATTCTGACCAAAAGATCACGTCTCAATGCTCAACAATGTGGTCAATATTAGGATTTCTCCACATCCACATGATGTTGATTATCATGGCCACCAGTGGAAATTGTCAACCAATATCAAAGTACCAAAAGTGCTACAGATGTAAGTTGAACAATGGACCTGTCACCTGTCACCTGTGACCTGTGACCTGTGACCTGTGACCTGTGACCTGTGACCTGTGACCTGTGACCTGTGACCTGTGGGCATAGTGCAAGTACATCCATTAGTTAAGCTATTCACTGCAAGCTACAATGATGGGCCTGAGTGGTCAGCGGACAGTGAAATGACTAGTGTTGTTGAGTACAGGTGTTGTGAGTACCTCTTGCCCCAGTCTTGAGTCCCCCCAGTCCCTGCTGGGTCACCGGACGATCAGCCACCTTGATCTGGGAATCGAGAGCTGCACAGGAAGATCATATTCAGAGGTCTTCATCAAACTTGTGATCACAGTGCAGTCTCTCTGCACACAGCACGTACCTCCCATTCCCTGTGTTGGATCCCGGCCTAGCAGCTGTGCCAGGCATCTGCAATTGAGACAATGACAATGAAGAGTAAAAGCATAGCCTCATACCACACTTCTCTACAGACACCAACTCTCAGTATTTAGCCCTATAATCATTTTATCTTATGGCACATTTAGTGCTACTCACATGACCCTCAACGAATCAAACGCCTCAGAATCGATCACATGATGGAGCATTAAATCGCTTAACCCTTTAACTACCGAATTCTTCCCACCAAGACAACACATTTTCATGCATTCAGCGCACACCACCTTCGTAGGTACTCCTCTCCCACAGCATTCGCTCCTCAGCGGCCAGACTTGGTGGGGCTCGCACACATGGAGAGACCCCTCTGGCAATACCGTTAATGATATTCATGACCCCCCACAAGCCCAGCAATCGGAGGTCAAAGGTGGATGTCAGCTGGATTTTCGCCCAGCATTTCCCTAAACTTGGGCCAGATCTGACTGATGGCACCCCTTAGACCACCAATTTGCATGTTTTCTTCAGGCCCTGGATTGGGTCCATGAATCTCATTAAAATCAAAAATCCTCGGGTCAATGAATCTCATTAAAATCAAAAAACGCCCACAAAAGTGGCGTAGGGGGGGCACAGCCCCCCTTTTCGATACCCCCCCGCTTGTACGTTTAGCTGAGGAGGCGCGCCGAAATCTGACCAAATTTTTGAGTTTGTCCATTAAAGTTGTTCCTAGGCAATCTGAAGCCTTTTTGGTCAGTTTTTGGACTGACGAGAAGCCCTACAAGTGCATAGGGTCTAAATGACGTCTACAGGCATCAATGGGGCTTAAAGGGTTAATGCACACTTTTCAAAGATCAAAGGCTGTCTCGGGTCAGTGAGTTGCACTAAGTAGTTTAGATACCAGTTTGCAGTGCATTACAGGCTTATAGTGCACTCGGGCAATCTATTTAACGGTCTAGGGCGGATAATGCACTCGCCTTTGGCTCGTGCATTATCTCGCCCTCGACCGTTAACTAGATTGCCCTCGTGCACTAAAACCTGTAATGCAGTCCGTACCTACATGTAGTATGAATCAACCCAAAATCTCAGTTAAGTAGTATGTTAATGGTCAGTAAAGAGTTAAGTAGTTTCATATGGTCAGTAAGGAGTTAAACCAGAAAGGCCTGACAAAACAAGTGCACAGTACCACAATTTACATAACTACATGTGCTGACAAGAGCACGGAAGAGGATTAGACCACACTTATGACAGAAGCACCAGCACTTCACAGTCACTTTGATATGACACTGACAAGCTCATTGTTGAACTGGAGGAGCCTAGCACCTGTTACATGTAGCAGTGCATGTAGCTATACAAATACAACAGCACTATCCTATGCAGGCACTGTTTTCTTGTAAACTCATTGCTTGGTATCTATCACCCCAGGGAGGGAATTATGGCCCATAACCACCCTCTGCTCTTCTATGATACAAGTGGGATATATATCTATGCTAGGGCACAATCACATTATATAATAGGGTGCTTTCATTTCCTGACTGCTGAAATATAGGTCAAAAATGTTGCTGCGTGCTTCACATGCACCCATCAGGGTTTCCTGGCTGCAACAAGCAGGTTAGTTGCAAGCTTCACAAATTACTTGCTACAGTTCATCACAAGAAAGTACCGGTAGCTACTAGAATTAAACTCCAACCCCGATAATTATACGTATTAGCTATAATTTAGCTGCGTCGTCCCCAGGCCGTCTCCCGCTCCGCTTTCGTGACCGTATACTTGAGCTCTGACTCGGCCCCGATCCAAACCAACCTGGGACCGAGACTAGCCTACCCTAGCTACCTGATGGCCCGCCCCGCCCACACGTAAGAGACGCGTTTACCGCTCGGTTTTGCAACTACGCGTGATTCCAGAGTACTCACTAACATTCAAGAATGTGGCTGTTGGTTGCTCTAGTGGTCTTGTTGCAATTGACTTTGCTGAGGGAGAGTTTTGCCCAAGCACCCGACGATGCTGATCCTTTCTGCACAGTAACCCTGCCTGGTATCGGGTTTAACATCCTAGGCTACGCTCCCGAGGTCAAGCCTCTGATGGACTCACGCCACTACCAGAACTTGCTACCTCCACTTGCAAATCCAGTCTGGCAAGAAGTGGACAACGATAACAATAATCCTTCTGGTACCACAACTGATGTAAGTTGGGTAGAGGTCATGATGATGAGGACCTCTGCGGACGTACCTTGAGTTTTACATTGTAGCAAGCAATCAATACATTAAGATTTTACGTGTCTGTGTGTCTGTGTGTCTGTGTGTGTGTCTGTGAGTGACGGAAGTGGGATGTTCGTGGGGCGGGACTAGACCGGACGCGCGACCTTCGTACTTTAATTTATTTACTGAACCTCGAAATCACCCCCCTCTAGATTGCTACCCCCATTTTGACACTGATCACCCCCCATACGAGAACATTGCCATTGGGCCCGGGGCATGGGCTGGAATCCAGTATGCAGTCGGGGAGCAGCAGTCGAAGCGGACGCAATCGGGCGAGCAGTAGTTGAAGCGGACGCAATCGGGGAGCAGCAGTCGAAGCGGACGAGATCGGGAGCAGCAGCTGATCGTGAAAGCAGCGAGCAGCAGCTGAAGCGGGCGCAATCGGGGAGCAGCAGCTGGAGGCGGAGGCAAACGGGGAGCAGCAGTGGAAGCGGATGCTGCAATCGTGCCCGCGAGCAGCAGCTGAAGCAAACGCAAGCGGCGAGCAGCAGCTGAAGCGGACGCAATCGGGGAGAAGCAGCTCTTCAGAGAGCTGTCCGGCGCCGGATTACGCACGGTAGGCGAACAAGGGGGAAGTAGCTGAGCGAGCGAAGCGAGCTCAGCTAATTGTAATGTTTATTTTTACCCTTTCCAGTGGACTCAGAATACTAATCTCGCTTGCAGACAGACTGCTTTTGTATGTGGATTCACGGCTGGCAACCAAGACAACTGGATGATCACTCAGCACATCAGCAGGATGGTAGGTGGTACTGCACTGCCACAAGTTACTGTGCAGGTAGACTTTCAACTGAACTCTTGCACTCAAATGAACAACTGTGGTCGGTCTTTCTCCATCCACAAGTATGAGACATCAAACGTCAATGCAACAGCAGCAAGAAACCTCAGCAACTACGAGTTTGTCCCTCCTCGGATAACCCCCACCGATGGCAGTGGTGATGTAAGAGAGAACTCCTCAGTACAAATAAATTTTGCTACAGCAGCAACTGGATTCTACCTGGGGATCCGAGACGAGACTTCATGCATACTTGTTCATCGTGTGCTAGTACTTTACTATGTTTGTCCTGCAGAGACATCAGATCTGATTACTCGCCCTGAGGAGATAGCTCCTTTCATTGGCAACAGTGCACCAATTGTAGTTAATGGACAGTGTGTTGAGAATTCAAGTTCAGAAAATGGAATTGGACCAAGACTTACTTGCTCACAGAACGGTGTTTGGGGAGGGCTTGGTGGTGCTGGGTGTGTATGTGATACAGGATTTCAGCGATCCTTGGATGGTTGCTCATGCGTGGGTACGTTCTTGTCTGATTGTTTGTCCATCTATCTGTTCATTGATTTACCCCTTGTTCTGTTGTATACTTGCACTACAAAGGTTGTGATGCTGGGCTGTACCTGTCCACGAACACTACCTGTCTCCCCTGTCCTGCTAACAGCAACAGCACACAACAAGGGCTGTCTGAGTGCCCCTGCTCTGAGGGATACTTCAGAGCTGTTGGAGAACCTCCAGAAAGAGAGTGTACTCGTATGCATTCCTTCTGAGTGTACATTTAGACATGTGTGCTGTGTAGAACCCTCTACTGTGCTATCAAAACCCATGTACAAATGTGGAAATTTTGTTGCCTTGAATTTGTGTCTGTTGTATACACACACACACACATATACAGAGCCCCCCTCTGCCCCTCTCAACTTGCGAGTGCTCCAAGTGACCGACACCACAGTCCAGCTCAGTTGGGACCCTCCAGTGAGCAATGGAGGGAGAGATGACCTGGAGTACCAACTCTCCTATCAGAGGGCAGGTGTCCCAGACAATGGGACAGTGTACGGTCGAGTCAATGTCACTATGGGTCAGATCACAGGCCTCAGGCCATTCACACGGTATGTGGTGATGGTGAGTGGTGAGAATGGAGTGTCAGCCCAGGCCACTGACGCCAGTGGGAGGACTGTCAGTATGAACATCACCACCGAGGAGGGAGGTGAGTCTATTCCATGAGTTGAGAGGGCTGACTACATGTGTACTGAGCTAAGGGCAATAGAAGTAAAGACTGATCGTACAGACTTTTATAACACCCTCCCCCCCCCCCCCCCCCCCCCCCCCCACACACACACACACACACGCACACACACACACACACACACACACACACACACACACACACACACACATAAAAAACATTATAGTACTGTATTTCGTTTTTAAGTCCAAATATACATTGTAACTACCGTATACCGGGATATTTTGGCGACCGTTTTAATTTGGCGATTTGGCGATTCAGAAGCCAATCGCCAAATTAAAAAATCGCCAATATTAATATTGGCTTGCCAGCTAGATCGACTGTCGGCGCGCGCGGGAAGCAAGTTCTCAATGAGATGGTAAGACCCAACGTACTACCTGCCGAGAGAGTTCTGCGGAGCAGCGCCTACTACTTCACAGACGGTGCACCGAACTAAAAGCGTAGACAGACTACAGACTGCTGAACATGCGGTCATGGCTGACTATGTACCTGTCCTGGGTCGTGCATCACTGCCACAGCGTACGCATCGTGGGCATTGCTGACCTCCCGGATAGCTGTTCGCCGATCGTGGGCCTCCAGATGCCGCTGAAAACGTGATGGCCATGACCGTGACTGCTCTCTGTTTCGTAGGTCTTCGTCCTACATGCTTCCTGGGTCGTCAAGTCACGCCCTCCCACGTACGTGGCCACGGCGAGCATAGTGACGTCATACTTTTCCGTTGCGCCATGCGATCGCCAAATTTTAAAATCGCCAAATTTTATACCGAGCCATTTCAGGCCATTTCGCCAAATTTAATGGCCGCCAAAATTTCCCGGTATACGGTATATGGAAAACTGAACCCAATTCAAGGGTGCTGAGCCCAAGGTATTAGAAGTGATGTTGCATTTACATAATTCTTAAAACTGAAGAGTAGACCTACTCACTGCAACTGGCCATCTTGGTTGCATTTATGATTTTCGCTGCACTGATCATCCTTTCTTCCTCCCTCCTCTCCAAAGGTTGTGATGCTGGGATGTACCTGTCTGTCAACGTCACCTGTCTCCCCTGTCCTGCTAACAGCAACAGCACACAACGAGGGCTGTCCGAGTGCCCCTGCTTTGAGGGATACTTCAGAGCTGTTGGTGAACCTCCAGAAATGCAATGTACTCGTACGTACTCTTTGAGTATAGCTACATTAATGCATTGAGTTCGTTTGCAATTGTCTACTGCGCCGTCTCAATATTTACTATACACGTGTGCGCACGCACACACACACACACACACACACACACACACACACACACACACACACACACACACACACACACACACACACACACACACACACACACACACACACATGCACACACACACACACACACACACACACACACACACACACACACACACACACACACACACACACACACACACACACACATGCACACACACACACACAAATAACACACACACGCACACACACACATGCTCATCTGCTCTCTCCCTGTCACACACACACGTACAGAGCCCCCCTCTGCCCCGCTCAACTTGCAAGTGCTCCAAGTGACCAACACCACAGTCCAGCTCAGTTGGGACCCTCCAGTGAGTAATGGAGGGAGAGATGACCTGGAGTACCAAGTCTCCTATCAGAGGGCAGGTGTCCCAGACAATGGGAGAGTGTACAGTCGAGTCAATGTCACTGTCGGTCAGATCACTGGCTTCAGGCCATTCACACAGTATATGGTGATGGTGAGTGGTGAGAATGGAGTGTCAGCCCAGGTCACTGACGCCAGTGGGAGGACTGTCAGTGCAACCATCACCACTGGGGAAGGAGGTATGGGCTGACTGGATGTATAATTGTGACCTAGAGTAGAGATTAATTTTATCTTTGTTTAAACAGCCAGTTGCAGCTTTTGCTTGCTCCTATCTCCATCCTCCTCATCCCAATGTTGTTTTAGTTAACTAAAACAAAAACTATAATGCATTTTAGTAAGGCATAATTCACTTTAGTAATTAAAACTAAAACTAAAATTCAGCGCATTAATTAAAACTACTAATATTTAAATCACCCCAAAAAGGTGGTTACTAAAACTAAAAGAGCTATTACTAACCCTTTTGAGATTTAGTAATTAAAAACTAAACAATGCGACTTCTACCTAGTTATAACCAAAAACTAAACTATTTCAGTTTTAGATAACTAAAACAACACTTCATCCTCCTCACCCTCCTCTTACTTCTACCATTATTCCCCATTTCCTCTTCCTCCTACACCATTTTTCCATCCTCTTCCCTCAGTGCCCTCCATCATATCACTTCCTGCTTTTAACATCAGTAAGGGCAGTACCATCATCACATGGCTACCTCCAGCTGAGCCAAATGGGGTGATCCTACATTATGATATCCGCATATCACGTGTGGATGCAGTGGAAAATGAAGACTTTGTGATTGTAGTGAGAGAAGTGACTGGAATGACTTTCAATTTTACAATGTTGGGGCTAAGAAGCGGGACTTACCGTGTTCAGGTGCGTTATCCCACTTTCTGCTACATGCAGTGGGTACAGTTTCGAGTTTTTCTAGCGTTTTGTACGCATGCACTGTACACAATGTCATAATGTTGTGCATGGCAAATACAGTAAATAAAGGTTGATTTGTTGTTAATTTGCTCTGCATTCAGATCCAAGCAGTCACTGGAGTTGGAACTGGGCAGTTCTCAAGTCCTCTCATTCTCAGTGTTGAACAAAGTATGATCATTACCAGTTGAGTACCTCTGGGGTTAACTTCGCAAAACAACAGTTGTCTGGGGGTTGAAAGTATTTGTATAAACATCAGGTTGCGTGCTGTTTACAATTTAGTAACTCCCAGCACGTGATTATGAGTTGCAAGTGCAAAATGTACCTCCTGGCATATCTATGTACAAAGACAGAATACCCTGTGTGCTGTGAGCTTGGTAAACATCATTCCTAACCGGCAACTCCCAGCTAGCTGTAGTAGCTATAGCATCTTAAAGTCAGCTGTTTACCCACACACTATACGTCTGGAATAACACAGCTTCAGCCATAACAACAATTCGTGTTTTGCTGTGCCCTATTTTCATGAAAAGATGCCTATTTCTTGTGATTTGACTGTTCAATCAAGGGCAGCAGCTATATCTATTAACCTGGCCTAGACATTGAGACTTGTTTCTTTGATGGAATGGGAAATGAGGTGGCCACTTTTTCTTACAGTGAGCTCCAGAACCATAACTAGCATGTGGAATCGTTGGTGACATGTATGTCAAGGAGGTTAATATTTTTGAGACTCACAAAGGTTGCCTTTCTCCCAAGAACTCAGTGTGCTATAAACTCCCAAATGAACTGAGCACGTATATTATACCTTTGATAACAATGATCTTTACTTTGGAACCTCTTTAAGTAACCTCACTCCTCTTGAAACCGAGTCCCAGAATTCACAGCAACTTAACACTGCATATCATGACATTTGTAATTCCTTCAGATTCTGAATATCCTGGAGCTGTGATTGTTGCAGCAGTGATTCCTTCCATTGTAGCTGTTGTTGCTATTGCACTGTTTGGAGCAGTGCTGTGCTGTCACATCCGATTGAGAGTGCAACTACACAAGAAACAGAACAGTGTAGCAGCCAGAGATTATCCAGAGTATGCTGTTGTGGAGCCAAACCTTGCCGGGAGGCAAACCATAGACACCAAGCAGAACGTTGCGTATGAGACTGCAATGCAAGCCATAGCTACTGAAACAAATGCTGCATATCAGGTTGGTGCGCAAGGTCAGAGTCCAGAGCAGCAGAATAGCTTGTGACATTGAACATCAAAGAACGATTGCCCATAATTACATAGACTTCCATGTGAAATGCAGAATTGCATTATAATAGTACGAGTGGCATGTGTAGTTTATTTGCTTCAGTTTCTGTTTTTCTTCAGTGTAACTATAGTGCTAGCTACATAATAATAATAATGGTGAACTGCAACTTGTGCCAGATAGATTCTTCATGATTGTAGTCTCATGCCCAACCGGAAGCAACCTATGGAATAACATTCTCAGTCTTCGTTTAGTTTAGCAAACTGCCTGAAATCAGACAGAACCGGAAGTCCTACGTACTCATGGAATACACACATAATTGCAAGAGAAATTTGCAATATTCATTGGTAGCCTGCATGAAATACTTGACAATCCACACGAGAATGTTCTTAATGAAGACCAAGCTTTCCACCGAAAGCTGCCAGACACTCTTCTAGCTTGTAAGAGTGGGGTCTGGGTACGAGACTAGACTAGCATGATTGTGGTAAACGAATCTGCTAACCTGAGTTTCCACAATCACAGTCTTATCGAGCAGTGTATGCCTATAATGTGGAATAAAGGTTATTTTGTGTCAAGTCTTGCATTAATCTGCTTACTAGAAATTATGGGCATATACTGCATGTCCATAAATTCCACATGAGTACAAAAAATAGATCTGCATATAATATTATATTATACAATTATATAATATTCTACAATCATGATCAGCATTCATGCCTCTGGAGGTTACATTACCGTAGCTATAATAAGGACATCCAGGAGCATTCTCCTTCATCAAAACCAGAAGCCACGTATACTCCTCTCTCAGATCAAAGACATCCGTGCGTGCACATACCGGTAGTGGTGGAGTTAATAATTATCATCTCCTAACTGACGCAACACAATTATTATCCAGAACATAGTTTACTGGTATAGTTAGTGGGCAGGTCTGGCTATACTTCCAACATGCAGTCTGTATTTTCACAAGGGAAGTTGCAGGTAAGTTGGCAAGGCTCATTTGATCAAATCATCTGTACTCAGTCCCCACCATGCTATGCCCGAGATTGTGATACTACTCGTCTGCTACTTGACCCCTGACCTGGACCCGCCCCGGCCCACCGAAAGTACAAGTGCATGCAGGGTATATATATAGCTACGCCTCTATTCAAGAATGGTTGCTGTAGTGATCGTGTTGCAATTGACTTTGCTGAAAGAGAGTTTTGCCCAAGCACCCGGCGATGGTGATCCTCTCTGCACCGAAACCCTGCCTGGTATTGGATTTAACATCCTAGACTACGCTCCCGAGGTTAAGCCTCTCATGGACTCACGCCACTACCAGAGCTTGCTACCTCCACATCCGAATGCAGTCTGGCAAGAAGTGGACAACGATAACAATAATCCTTTAGGTACCACAACTGATGTAAGTTGGGTAGAGGTTACACACATGCATGAGGACCTCTGCGGACCTTGTGTATCTGAGTTTTACAAAGCAATAGCTAATGTGATTATTTTTTACTCTTTCCAGTGGACTCAGAATACTAATACTGCTTGCAGACAGACTGCTTTTGTGTGTGGATTTAGTGAAGGCAACCAAGACAACTGGATGATCACTCAGCACATCAGCAGGATGGTAGATGGTACTCCACTGCCACAAGTTACTGTGCAGGTAGACTTTCAACTGAACTCTTGCACTCAAATGAACAACTGTGGTCGGACTTTCGCCATCCACAAGTATGAGACGTCAACCATCAATGCAACTGCAGCAAGAAACCTCAGCAACTATGAGTTTGTCCCTCCTCGGATAACCCCCACCGATGGCAGTGGTGATGTAAGAGAGAACTATTCAGTACAAATAGACTTTTCCACTGGAGCAACTGGTCTCTACCTGGGGATCCGAGACGAGACTTCCTGCATACTTGTTCATCGTGTGCTAGTATTTTACTATGTTTGTCCTGCAGAGACATCAGATCTGATTACTCGCCCTGAGGTGATAGCTCCTCGCATTGGCAACAGTGCACCAATTGTGGTTAATGGACAGTGTGTTGAGAATTCAAGTCCAGAAAATGGAATCGGAGCAAGACTTACATGCTCACAGAACGGTGTCTGGGGAGGGCTTGATGGTGCTGGGTGCGTATGTGACACAGGATTTCAGCGATCCTTGGATGGTCGCTCATGCATGGGTACGTTCTTGTCCGTTTGTTTGTCCATCTATCTGTTCATTGATTTACCCCTTGTTCCCCCCCCCCCATCCTTTCCTTCCTCCCTCCTTCAAAGGTTGTGATGCTGGGATGTACCTGTCTGTCAACGACACCTGTCTCCCCTGTCCTGCTAACAGCAACAGCACACAACGAGGGCTGTCCGAGTGCACCTGCTTTGAGGGATACTTCAGGGCTGTTGGAGAACCTCCAGAAATGGAATGTACTCGTACGTATATATTCTTTCTGAGTGTACATTAACCATCACAATATGTACTGGTTTTATCACCTTGAATTACACACGCACACACTATACATGTGTGTGTGTACGTGCACACACACACACACACACATGCAGAGCCCCCGTCTGCCCCTCTCAACTTGCGAGTGCTCCAAGTGACCAACACCACAGTCCAGCTCAGTTGGGACCCTCCAGTGAGCAATGGAGGGAGAGATGACCTGGCGTACCAACTCTCTTATCAGAGGGCAGGTGTCCAAGACAATGTGACAGTGTACGGTCGAGTCAATATCACTTCGGGTCAGATCACAGGCCTCAGGCCATTTACACAGTATGTAGTGATGGTCAGTGGTGAGAATGGAGTGTCAGCCCAGGCCACTGACGCCAGTGGGAGGACTGTCAGTATGAACATCACCACCGAGGAGGGAGGTGAGTTCTCATTGATTTTTCTGCTCCATGAAAAGTGAGGTTAGCTAGCTATGTGTATAGAGTAAAAGTTCAAGTAAATGTACAGACTTTGGAATGTTGGTTTGTATTACTAGCTCCTCTTCCTCCTCCCATCCCCTTCATCCTCCTCTCCTCCTCCCATCCCCTTCATCCTCCTCTCCTCCTCCCATCCCCTTCATCCTCCTCACCTCCTCCCATCCCCTTCATCCTCCTTCCTCCTCCCCTCCCCATCATCCTTCTTCCTCCTCCCATCCCCTTCATCCTCCTTCCTCCTCCCCTCCCCATCATCCCATCATCCTCCTCCCCTCCCCTTCATCCTCCTCTCCTCCTCCCATCCCCTTCATCCTCCTTCCAGTACCCCTTACCATAGCTCCTGAAACCATCCGAGTCAATGAGGCTAGTGACATCATCACCTGGCAACCTCAATCTGAGCCAAATGGACAGATCTTACACTACAACATCCGCATATATCGTGTGGAAGCGAACGGTAACGAGGAGCTGGTGGACACGGTGAGACAGGTGCAGGGAACAATGTACGACTTTTCAACACGAGGGCTAAGTAGTGGAACTTACAATATTCAGGTTAGTTGTCCTGACTTGTGCAACTGTTAAGTACAACTAGTCTTTGTGTAATGCGTGATATATATGATGGGTGGGACAGGTATAGTCATAAACGTATACATGACATCATAACTGGGAATGAGAATTTTCAGAGCTAGAAAAGTTATGAGTTGAAAGAAAAGATTCATTCTAGTGGAGGAACATACCCTGATATGTGACATCACAGGCATAATATGGGCACTGTCACTGTGAGCCAATTTATTTAAATCGTGTCTCCCTCCCCTCCTCCCCTTTCCCTCAGATCCAGGCTGCTACAAGAGCAGGTGTTGGAGAGTTCTCTGAGTCCATCACTCTCACCATTGAAGGTAGCTACCACAGTTGTTGTATGTTCATGTCCCCCTCCCTCACCTTCTGCTTCATCCACTTCCCTCTCCTGCTTTCTCCCCCTCACCTACTGGCATAGCAGCCTTCCCGACTGTGAACATTACCATCATTGTAGTAGTCTCCATTGCACTGATCGTAGCGGTTGTGCTGGTTGCCATCGTGAGTATCTGCTTGTGGTGAGTCTTCCTCGTGTGTGTGTCTGTGTGTGTGTGTGTGTGTGTGTGTGTGTGTGCATGTGTGTCTGTGCATTAATTATAATCCAAGGAGGTCCTAGTGGGTTCTGAATCAAAGCAATGAATGCATTTTACCTGAGTTACTTTCATGGTTAACACTATATACCTGGTACAAGACTTTGAATGCATGATCTGACTACTGCATCATTTGCCTTTAGTCCTGACACCTGCACTCGTCCTTGAAATTCTCTTAGGTATCGGAAGAGAAAGGGTAATTCTAAAGGTTCAGGAGGTAAGTTGTATCCTATGGTAGTTGCAATAACATATAAACCATCAGGGGACAGCCAAGAGCATTCTCCTTCAGCAAAACGAGAAGCAACTCCTCTTAGCCCTCTTGGGCTCCCGGCTGAACTGAAGATGATCTCCAGCAAAGACATCCGCTTACTGAACTCCATTGGTGAAGGTAATATTGGTATCATGCAGCACACTTGTCCTGATGGAACACCACTCACAGCATGATCAAGGCCTAGCTAGCTATTTGGTAGACAGGTCAGGCAACAAGGCTGTACCTCACATGCAGCATGTGATATTTTCCCAAGGGAATTTGGACAAGTTTACAAGGCTCATTTGGTCAGATCGTCTGTCCTCAGTGCCCACCCTGCTATGCCTGAGATTGTGGCAGTAAAAACCATGAAAGGTACGTTTCATGCAGTGATATAACCCCTCAGAACCGGAGTGGCCTAACCCAAAACAAGTACTGGAGACTGCATGAATATGCAATGGGTATGAGCATATGACCAAAAATTTTGAAATTCTTGAAATTTCAGCAGCTCCTGAAACACATTTTAACAGTATTCTCAAGTTTAGGGGGGCTAGTTCAATGTTTGTTGGTTAGACCACTCTGGTTCTGAGGGGTTCAACTGTTGATGTGTGTAGTATGAAATGATTTCACTCACTTCCACACTTGAATACTACAGGCTTCTTCAATCAGGAACAGACCACAGAAATGATGAAGGAGGCAATGAAAATGTCCGGGCTGGATCACCCCCATGTTTTGACCCTGATAGGTGTATGTGTGGATGGGGGGCCTTCTCTGTATATTGTGATGCCGTTCATGGCCAATGGTAGTCTGCTCTCCTACCTCAAGGCTGACCGGAAAAACCTTTTCATGCTGGAAGATGCTCAAGATGAAACGGTACATTTCAGTCTAACACCTCCCTTAATCCTGAAATCAATGATTGTTTATATTTGTCTTAAGGTAGCACATACGTATCCCTTTACAGTTAGTATACCTTTAACTGTCGGGGCCCCATATAGACAGTAAAATGCTCCTTCAATGTGAGGTTAAATAAGCACTATAGACAGTAAAATGGTTTTGACAGCTGGTTTGTTTTTCAGTTGCAGGAGTCAACTATTGCTGTTTACCAATTCCCAGACCATCTTGTTTAATAAACAGTCATAAACCGTAGTCACAAGTTGAAAATGTGCAATAATGTGCTACTATAGGATGTACACTACACACTTGCATGCAACTTGTCCCATGCTCTGGGGGTTGTAATACTCTGGGGAGAACTACTACCAACAATGGTGGTCGGGAGTTTGTAAACAGCATTACTCTGTGGTATTTCGGCTTATGCAAATAAAATGGCAATCCTTCTACTTGTGATATAGATCGTTGCTGTGGGTGACCTGTCACCTGCAGGTATACAAACAATCCATTGCGATACTATGGTAACACAGTGCTATTACCACAATAGTATGCATGGGCAGTAGTTATGTTGGAGCTATTTGGACAAGTATAAGCTTATTATATTGCATGTGCTGAAGCTAAGGTTGGCAATTTGATTGTGCTTGTTGCAGGATACCCTACAAGTTCAAAGGTTATGCTATTGTGGCATGCACTAGTCTCGGTACCAGAATCCCATACCCAAAGGGTGTCTGGTTCCGAGACTAGACATGCACTGGCTACAATGCCGGTATGGATATTGTACCTCATCATGCAACACACTAGCTATAGTATATTGCATGAGTGCAAGGGCTATATGGGCATCGAGCGTGAGGGCAAGTGCCAATATTATGACATACAGCCCACGCACTCTTGCAATAACTAGCACATGTGCCCAATAGAAAGTTTTGCTGGCTGTTACGGTAGCCAATTCAAGATGCCTGACCAACATGCAGATATCGATATTAATTTTGTTTCAGATCTGTAAAGTGCAGAAAAGACTGACGGACATGTGTCTGCAGATAGCTGAGGGAATGAAGTACCTGGCCAGCAAAAGGATTGTCCATAGGGATCTGGCAGCAAGAAATTGCATGTAGGTTGGTGTAGCCTTTCAAGCTTCCGGTTATATGGGTGGCCGGAATTATTGTGTTGTCTGTGATTTGCAGGATTGATGCCAACCTGGTCATCAAAATTGCTGATTTTGGTCTTTCTGAAAGCACCTACACAAAGTTGTACTTTCGGCAGGAAAAAGATACCAAGATTAAGCTACCATGGAAATGGTTGGCTCCAGAATGTCTGAGTGATGGCATCTTCTCTGAAAAAACCGATATGGTAAATCAGATTGTATAGCTAGTCATAATATCATTACATGCCAACTTCAGAGCTACAACAATTTAACCTTAGTCCAATGTTTTTGATCACGTACAGCATCCGAAAAAGTACATAAATGTAGGCCTGTTTGTGACAAGTCCATGCACTTATGCATGCACAGTTTGCCAACCTACGTTCAGCATGATTGTCATTATGGTGTGACTGTTTCCTACACATAACACTGATCGAGTGCAGTGGGCATTTGGCATCACCTGCTGGGAGGTGTACAATGCTGGGAAGGCTCCCTACCCTGGTGTGGATCCGTGCCGCTTACTTGGACTTCTGGAAGAAGGATATAGGCTTGAGAAGCCAACCAATGCTGCATGTAAGATGTGAGTTACCCCTTATAGTATCTATATATACATGCCTTAGAATCATGCTCCCTATAACTATAAGCTGAAGTGAGGCACTGTATGTAATGACTTTTGTAGCCGACTACCATGCCCTGTAGCAGGGACAAATCTGTACATGTACAAGGCCTTTATATGTGTAGGGCATGCTCTGGCCTGGGGAATGACAACATTGATCTAGGAGTGATTGCTTGTACATGTCCAAGTTAGGTACTACATCAAACAAACAAGAAAAATGCTTGTTACTATAAGACTCAAGTGACTCATACTACTAAGTGACTCGTACACTAACGTGTTCGGGTCTGGGGAATAATCACTTGCACATAGCATTGGTGGCTATGCTTTCTCCTAGTAGCTACGTAAGTGGTGTGGTCTGCTATGCACTCAGGTACTCTGCGATGCTCCAGTCCTGGAAGGCATCTCCAGAGGAGCGGCCTTGCTTTTCAGAGCTAGTGGACACCATTTCTGGACAGCTGGAGTCTCTGGCCGATTACCTGCATATCAGCACCTTCACAGAACTAGAAAACAGCTTCTGAAGCTGCAACTGCTGAAGACATAGTATATACCATGACAATAGTGGAAAGGCATAATTTATGTCTTTATTTTTTCATACAACGTCATGTAAACTACTCACTGTGTACTGTGTACTGTGTGGTCCCACAGGATGTGTCCGATATGTCCATTTTCTAGTTAGCTAGCTAAATAATTGTATACATGGCAATTTCCAAATCCAACTAGCACAGATGAACATGCATGCTATAATGGCAGTGAACATGCATGCTATAATTAAAGCGCACATGCTGAACATGGATGGCTATAATAATATGTGCCCTCCAACACTGCCCAACTATTGAACAAGGTACTTTTTTCTATAACAATTTGCAGCATTTGAAACTAGAGTTCGGAGTTTGAAGGTAGGAGTATCTTGAAGATGCTTCAGGTTGGAGGCTTCCAGTCGGAGTACCAGGAGTGCCTGGTAGCGCTGGTTTCTCCGCCATCCTGACCCCTCACCTGTGGGCATCGGCATCCTATAGGGAGGTCATACAGATGTAGTCTGTCTGCAAAGGGAGATTTGTATTCTGAGTCCATGCACTGGAAAGGAGGAAAAAAGGGGGGAAAGTAGTCAGTGTATAATTCGGCCAAACAGTTTCTTGTTATTGAAATTGACATCGTTCATTCCGCTTTGGGGATGACAGAAATCGGAAAAATGAATTCAGCTGTGAAACTAGTTTTTCAATTTTCCATCTCGTGTAGGATAGCCACAGATTCTATTCAGCGGAGTGTTGATGGCTCACAATCCTCTGTCTCACACACCTTTACATTTGCCAGTAGAAATTCGGTCCAGAATGTACTGATTTCAATATTCCATTTTCTTTCTCTCTAGCTAGCAACACTGCCAGCAAACAGCAAGCAGTCCAATTAATAATGCTGACAGTGACAGCCTGTGAACTTATCACTTGCAATTCCAGAAGAATACCGAACACAGCAACCAGCTTTTCAAATCCTGATTTCAATTTGCAGCAGAAATACGTACGTTGCATGCCACGCCCCCTTTAGCTTAGCACCTCCCATTACTACATAATCCTCACAATAATTATGCGGCACGCACGCAGGTGGGAGGTGATCTCCTACGACTGGTGGCACAACTCGTGCAGAATAGCTACCACTGCTCATCAGCATGCACTGGCTCCTGGTTTGTTGCGTGTTCCTTCACCTAGTAGCCACCACATGCAGCCATAGCCACAGAAAATGCACATATGAGTGCATGGCAGCCATTCAAACCTGCAAGTAGCTATCAAGTAGCCTTGTTCCCAGTCCTACCGTACTGCAAGCGACGAAAAGCTGGGCGTGGGACTGGGAACGAGGCTAGCTATGAAGTATAAAGTTGTAGTATGTTGTTTAGCAAACCACGTGTAACTAGCTAGGAGTTACGAAGTATAGCTAATTTTATGCAAGATGATTGTGCCGTAGGAGCTCCACCTCCTACCTCTGCGCATGCTGCGTGAGAGCCCGCATACCGTATGGCTGGAAAATTTGGCGGTTTGGCGGATTATGAATGCACCGCCAAATTAAATTCCGCCAATATTTTGTCATGACATGTGTGGGCGGGGTCTCGTAGCGATGCGTACGTGTGTACGCTCGAGCTCGAGCTCTTGCGCACGCATTCATAGCATATACTATCTAGTACCTCTGTCTCTGATCTGCCAGAAATAGCGAGCAAGCAGCTGGTCTGCCAGAAACACAGCTCTCCACAACAAACGGTTAGTATGACGTCATTCTCGCTCTACAAATTTCCAAATCCGTCACCAAATGCAAATCACAGCTTTTTAGAGCCAATCCGCCAAATTTAATTCCCGCCAAATTTTCCGGCCATACAGTATTACAAGGATGATTAGTAATGGGGGGTGCTAAGCTAAAGGGGGCGTGGCATGCAACGTACGTACAATAAACGGGTTGCAAATTGAAATCATGGTTACCTCCTGCAACCACCCATCTCTTCTTCCAGGGTCTGCACCTTGGCTGTCAGTTTGTCCAGAGCCTCCTGCTTCTCCTCAAGATCCTGAGTGTGACCACAAGTGTGTGTGTGTGTGTGTGTGTGTGTGTGTGTTGTGTGTATGTGTGTTGTTTGTGTGTGGATGTGTGAAAACGGAAACAAATCAGTCAATCAGATGGTTGCAATAGTTCATAACGGCCCACAACAAGGATGTTGCTTCTATGGGTTCTTCATAAATCCTGAATGTAAGACAGTCCATTCTCTTGCATGCAGGATCAAACTTGGGAGCTGAGCGCAGGGAAGTTCCGGTATCATAATGTGATAGACCGGTTACATGAGACTACCGCTACAGCTGCTGAATGTCCCCCTTGCAGGCATGCACATCCTCACCCACAAATCATAGCTTCATGACAAGCTCTATGCAAGCTCAACTCTGCCCGGCCCCTCGCCTGTGGGCATCCTATAGGGAGGTCGACCCCCGGTCGGTATCCTCCCCCGCATCATCCCAGAAGGGGGTCTCCGATTGGCTCCTGGCTGGGGCACACATATAGTTGTTGACGGAGGGGGTCCAAATGTTGCAGTGAAATAAGTTCCGGGGGTCCTTATTTATCAACAAAATTAGTTCCAGGGGTGTGGTCCATATAGTTGTTGGCGGAGGGGGTCCAAATATTGCAGTGAAATAAGTTCCAGGGGTCCTTATTTATCAACAAGATTAGTTCCAGGGGGTGGTCCAAATTTTTCAGGGGGGGTCCAAATTTTGCAGTAAAATAAGTTCCGGGGGTCCGTATTTATCAACAAATTGGTTCCGGGGGGAACCAATTTGGGGGGGTCCATTTTTACCATGACAGGCACACCCGACCTGAACACACAAGAGAGAAGAACATAAAATCATGGTCTCCATAGTAATAGTTGCTACTCGGAATCTAGCGATCTGATTGGACACAACGTGGTCTGTACAGTCCATGAATCGTGGACTCTAAGTGCCTCAGGATTATTCGCATTATTATTATGTAGAGATGCAGTACAAAGCCTACACGGGCATTGCATCGATATTTTATGGTACACATTAGTTAGAGTCCAAGTCAGCACCGATACAAAGCAAGTACAGACTGTTCGTAGGCCACGCTAGCAGTTCTTGTTCAGAATGGTCATCGCATACCTACTCGAATACTCAGTAACTCTTCTGACTTCATTGCTAGCCACTCCTTGAGAGTTGTCACTCTGGAAGTGTAAGCTTAGTTCCAAGCGTGGGTACGAGGCTAGGCAGTGGCAGTGTTCCATTGTGCTCTAAACTAGTTAGACACCTCGTCCAATGGAATCGGCATCTAACTATTATCAACAGTTAGGAACTCTTGCAATTATATACGGTGTTACCATTAAATTTTATATTTGCACGCAAACCCACAGTAATGCCGGAAATCTACAGCTGCACATACATACAAATATACGAACAGATCTCCTCACATAATAATCTAAGGAATCCTTGTGTTCAGCTGAGCATGCAACTGTAGCTTCGTCCACCAGGTAGTCTTCTGCTCCGCTTTCTTGACCGTATACTTGACCTCGCCCCGCCCATGCCGAAAGTAAAGTGCAAGGGTACGTAGACTACTATACTCGCAATAACTTCCGGGGAAATTTTGCTTTAAGCCACATAAGCAGTTCGTATGCCTGCAGTATATAGCGAGAGAGGTAAATTCAGTCCGCAAGAAGAATGCCGTCTGCTCGTTTGCTTTGTTTCTTTCTTGGGTTGCCCGGAGTGCAGAATATCATTATGAAGTCGCTTCAGGGTAAGTGAAATGGCTACTTTGTGGCATTATTTATTTATCTAGTACTTTCAAGCTAGTTTTGCATACTACATCTGTGTTTAACTGGTGAGTACGTAGAGCTGAGGTCTTCTGGTTTGAATGTATCTATAGTTGATGGAGCTTGAGTATGAATTAATATTATTGTAATAGGTTGTGCAGGGTCAAACAACGGTGATATAAGAATCGTCAGCCCAGACAGCGAGAGTGCAAACGACACCATCCGAGGAAAGGTACAAATCTGTGAAAGTTCGGTCTGGAAGAGCCTGTGTGATGGTAATTGGCCGGTAGAGGATGCAACTGTTGCCTGCAGAGGTCTGGGTTACTCTGACCTGGGTACGTGAAATACTTCACTTGTAATTATTACGTACCTATACTTAGGCCATTCACCTGTCTACTTGTCTCTTGCATTCTCAGATGCAGCTGCTTACTTTCCATCTCTTAATTTGCGAAATTACAGTCGCTATCAATATGCTTGCAATGGTTCCGAGGCAAAGCTGGCTGACTGCATGCGCAGCGCAGTTGGCATCACAGGTGACTGTTCTACTATCGTCGGTGTACAGTGTTACAATTCTACAGTGACTCAGATTACCACGTCAACCACACCGACTAACTTGCAACCATCCTCAACAATAAGATATGGAACGCCTACTGCTCATCACGTCACACAATCTCCGCTGCTACAAGCCCAGCATTCGGAGGTCAAAGGTGGATGTCAGTTGGATTCTCGCCCAGGATCTCCCTAAACTTGGGCCAGATCTGACTGCTGGCACATCATACACCATCAATCTGCATGTTATCTTGAGGACCCATCTGAAGCCCTCGGCAGGGTCCAGTAGAGTACGTATCAAGCGCCCACCACGTATCAAGTGCCCACCCCCCTCTTCACACGAAAGCTACTGCACAGGGTTCAAAAGCAGTGTAGTAAGGGCCCACCCATCTTGAGCAGCATTTCTAAACTTCTCTGGGTAAGGTTGTGCATTCAAAAAGGTCGATTTACAGTGAAGTATGAACTACGGCACACTTTCTCTGTCCAGCGTTACTTCATGAAGACGCACAGTGCTTGTTGTTTATACAGTTCTGAATGCGTGGGCAGATACTTCATGCCTAATTCCGGTAGTACGCCCACCCCTATTCAGCGGTTCTAATGTCCCCAAATCATGGGCGCTTGATACATACTCTGCGGTATGTATACCAGGGATGACCTTTTGCATTTGAAGCTGCATAATAATATATGCACTTCCTAGTAACAAAGTGTCAAAATCGTTCATATGACATTGCCATGAGTTAAGGCATGAATAAATTCCTACCTGCTTTTGGGAGTTTTCTACGTATGTGCTAGCCATATTTGTTGACCCATGTACATTCCTGGTAGCCAGTGCAACTCACTGTTAGGGCAGACTCACCTTTCAGAATCATACTTTAGGTCTTACTCTACTAACAGCTAGCTACGGTCACTGCTCTCAGTGATAGAGATTGACTTGAATGGTTTCATGCACTTGGCGTGCAAATTTGCTGATTAAATTATTGTGTAACCGTTTTGCGTTTACCGTCTCCACTTTGCAAGGTTCATGAAAACCGCAGTAACAAAACTAACTCTTCGCTTTCTTGTGCATGCGATCGCTTACAGAGTTCTCAGAGTCCTTAAGCATATCATGACATTTGTAATTCCTTCAGATTCTGAATATCCTGGAGCTGTGATTGTTGCAGCAGTGATTCCTTCCGTTGTAGCAGTCGTTGCTATTGCACTGTTTGGAGCAGTGCTGTGCTGTCACATCCAATTAAGAGTGCAACTACACAAGAAACAGAACAGTGTAGCAGCCAGAGATTATCCAGAGTATGCAGTTGTGGAGCTGAACCTTGCCGGGAGGCAAACCATAGACACGAGGCAGAACGTTGCGTATGAGACTGCAATGCAAGCCATAACTACTGAAACAAACGCTGCATATCAGGTTGGTATGCAAGGTCAGAGTCCAGAGCAGCAAAACAGCTTGTGACATTGAACATCAAGGAACGATTGCCCATAATTACATCTTTGTATAGACATGAATTAGTCTTCTGCATTATAATAGTGACTGGTTGTGAGTGGCATGTGCAGTTTATTTGTTTCAGTTTCTGTTTTTCTTCAGTGTAATTACCCATAGTGCTACACAATAATACTGGTGACTGCAACTTGTACCAGATTCCACATGATTGTAGTAGTCTTGTGCCCAATCGGAACAACCATCCGGATTTATGCCTATTATTCCAGCATAATTCCCTTATGCTCTTGAGTACCTATTATTCTCAAAATTATGCTAGCATAATTTGTCAAGGCCTACCGGTGACTAGTGGTGAAGTTAATAATTATTGCAGTACTCATCTGGTAACTGACACAACACAATTATTATCCATATAGTTTTCATTACTGGTATAGTTAGTAGGCAGGTCTGGCTATACTTCTAACATGATATTTTGCCAGGGGAATTTGGAGAATTTGGCAAGGCTATATAGCTATCTCATTTGATCAATCATCTGTTCATGTATGCCCGTATCCAAGGTCAAGATGACGTGAAGCCAATAATAATAGCACTTGACTGTCACTGGCATGGACAGACAGACAATCCAATTGCCCACGTGCAAACTTCCGGAAAATTAATTTCAGTGCGCAGTCACTTCCTGTCTGATAATGGTGTTTCTTACACTGTGCAGTTATAGTGATATATTTTCTCTCCTCGAAGATGGCAAAGGGTAGGGCTACACTATTTTGAGGTAAGTAGGAGTATGGTAATAACATCTACTTAATCTTGGTCGAAGACGATGAGCATGAAGGGAATTAGCAATTTAGTGTGCTGAAGTTGACCTTTTCTGTAAGGTCAAATGTAGTGTTCAGTGGTATATATATCTTCTTCCTACGTGTAGGTGCTGGAATACAGGTGAAGTAATTCAACACATATTAAATTCTCACTGGTAAAAGATATACAATCAATGATATTTAATGAACGCCACCTTTTCTGAACATAGTTATCACACCTCAGCAGTTTGTCAGAGATAGTGTGTTGATCTGAAAACTCAGTGTTGTAATCTGCCATCTCTCCCTGCAGTTCCTTGATCTCTGCTGCCAAAGCCTCGGCCCTGCATGTGGGAGCAAGAACCCACCTAGCCTCGTTCCAATGCCACGGACCAAGCCTCGTTCCAAGGCCACGAGACCTGGGAATGAGGCTAGAACCACACCCTGTGTACATACTACCAACGTCAGCAAGGAGGGCAACTCAAGTCTCCTGATATCCATTTTGAGATTGTGAAACGTTTCTAACCCCAAAGGTTTGCCCTATCCGAAGACACAACAACAACTACATTTCATCAAATAATAGCTCTTCCAATCCATATTTGGATAACGTACCCCACTGTTGACAAACTCAACAATTTAAAATTAAAAATTGAGGTACTTACAAACCATGCATTTTTGAAGTGCAACTATATCTGCCCCCCCCCCCCCCCCCCCCCCCACACACACACACAGTCACACACTTCCCTAGTGATGAGACCAAGATGTCCCATCTCAGCAGTGACTCCTGCGGTGTACACTGAATGACGTACGCCATGCTGAGCTCACCTCTTCTCAAAGGCAAGGTAGGTGGCACTGTCCTGGCTGTACACGTCAATCTCCCGAGTCATCTTCAGTATCTCCATGTTCAGCTCCTGGATCTTTCCCCTGTGCAGGGGAATGGAATGTGGTAAGGGTGGAGTATGGAATGCGGTCAAAGTGTAGTATGGAATCCAGTCAGAATACACACCAGTGTTGAATGGAATGGAGAGATTTCAGCAGAATGGGATGGGTGGGAGTTAGGATACATGTACATCAATATTCTCAAAGTGGCTTATCACCTGGATCGTGAAGTGGATTCAACGATCCCACTAAATGCTGACCAAAGCAAAAAATATTGCCAAAAAATTTCTGAGGATTACGTTCCTTCCCAGTGCAAAACAGAACCGAGACATTGTTCATGTGACGAATCCTTCCCCCTCACACTCTGCAGCAGACGGGAGCTGTTGAGTTGAACAGCAGGTGTCTAAAATAAGATGGGTGCATGTGTACTCACCTCAGGATGCCCAGGAAATAGGACCTGTCCTGCACCTGACGCATCAGACCTGGACGAGAGGAAGGACACTCCGTCCACAACAACACACAGTACAAACCATATTCAAGCAAGCTTTCAGAAATCAAGAAAAAGATACACAGAGTGATATTCAGGACAGCAAAACATTTTAATGACATTCATAGCACATTCACCAATTGAGGTGGGAGTGTCATTGTTGTATATATACAAGCTAGCCAATGGCATATGCTGCTGTATATTCATGGCTGTTGAAAAATCACTTCTCAATGCTCAACAGTGTGGTCAAAAGGACTGGAACTCCCTCCCTAATGAACTAAAAAGTATTACCTCTAAGCATGTGTTTACAACCTGTCTCAGGTGCTATTTGTAATTCCTTTTTTTGTTTTTATTTATTTTGGGTTGTTTTTTGTACTTGTCTGTGTGTTTATTGCTTGGTGCATGACTTGTTTTCTGTTTGCGTGCTTGTATTAGTATAGTTGTGCTTGTATTAGTATAGTCGTGATTGTGCTTGTGCCTTTTTCTTTTTTTTTTTCCTTTTCTTGTTGTTGTATATAACCTGTCTG
This sequence comes from Axinella damicornis, assembly GCA_963931865.1. Classification (NCBI taxonomy): domain Eukaryota; kingdom Metazoa; phylum Porifera; class Demospongiae; order Axinellida; family Axinellidae; genus Axinella; species Axinella damicornis. The sequence continues at coordinate 12,033,395 of OZ007514.1, read as the reverse complement.
TATGCAGGACTCCCTGGGAGATCAGCCTATATATGGCTGAAGGGATTACCTGCCTAAAATTAAAGTCTACTACTACTACTACTACAATATTAGGATCTCTCCATATCCACACGATGCTGATTATCATGGCCACCAGTGGAAATTGTCCCCCAATATCAAAGTACCAATTCAGACCAAAAGTGCTACAGATGTAAGTTGAACATATTATGTGACCTGTGGCCTGTGGGCATAGTGTGAGTACATCTCTATTCAGCAAACTACATGATGGGCCTGAGTGGTCAGCGGACAGTGAAGTGACTAGTGTTGTTGAGTACAGGTGCTGTGAGTACCTCTTGCCCCCGTCTTGAGTCCCCCCAGTCCCTGCTGGGTCACCGGACGATCAGCCACCTTGATCTGGGAACCAAGAGCTGCACAGGAAGATCATATACAGAGGTCTTCATCAAACCTGTGATCACAGTGCAGTCTCTGTGCACACAGCACGTACCTCCCATTCCCTGTGCTCCCCCCCTGGATCCCGGCCTAGCAGCCGTGCCAGGCATCTGCAAGACAACATCAATGAAGAGTAACCAGCATAGCCTGGTACAACATACTCTAGTGCATTCTCTTCCTCTATAGACACCAACTCTCCAGTATACACGAACCTCAAATTTAACCCTTTAATCATTAACCTTTTCACCTGAAGAGAAACAGTATGAATTAACCCTTTAAAGGTGATGGTTGGTAAAGAGTTAAGAGGTTTGTTATGGTCAGTAAAGAGGCAGTTTCTTAAGGTCGGCAAAGAGTTAAGCAGCTTCATATGGTGGATAAGGAGTTAAAGCAGAAAGTCTTGAATATGAAGAAGTAACAAGTGCACAGTACCATAATTTACTCAGTATATAACCACGTGTGCTGACAAGAGCTAGGGAAGAGACAACAGAGATTAGACCACACTCGGCTCTGATTTAAAGAAGCACCAGCGTATATGATGTCATCACCATCTCCCGTTAATGGGGCCTAGAACCTGCATGTAAATCTTCTGCATCGAAGATGCGGCATTCCAGGAGTGCGTAATGAGGTGTGCTCCTAGGATAACTTATCAAAGCTGAACTGAACATTACGTATACGTTACGGCACAATCATGCAGCTGGTACAGGATGCAGTCAGGATTGAATTCTTACCACTCCAGCTCCTTGTGTGTGTGTGTGGTGTGTGTGTGTGTGTGGTGTGTGTGTGTGTGTGTGTGTGTGTGTGTGTGCGTGTGTGTGTGCGTGTGTGTGTGTGTGTGTGTGTGTGTGTGTGTGTGTGTGTGTGTGTGTGTGTGTGTGTGCATGGTGTGTGTGCATTTTTGTGTGCATGTGCATTGGTGTGTACATGTGTTTTTTGTGTGTGGATGTGTGAAAACGGAAACAAATCAATCGATCACTCAGATGGTTGCAAAAACAGCACACAACAAGGATGTTACTTCTATGGGTTCTTCATAAAATATCCTGAGTGTAAGACAGTCAATTTTCTTGCATGCAGGATCAAAGTTGGGAGCTGAGTGCGTGCAACTGGTCTATCCATAATATGATAGACTGGTTACATGAGACTACCTTCACAGCTGCTGCAGGTCCCCCCTACATGCATGCACATCCTCACCCACAAACCATAGCTTCATGACAAGCTCTATGCACACAAACAGGTCTCACTCAGCTCTACCCCCTCACCTGTGGGCATCCTATAGGGAGGTCGACCCCCGGTCGGTATCCTCCCCCGCATCATCCGGAGGGGGGTCTCCGATTGGCTCCTGGCTGGGGCACACCCGACCTGAACACACGAGAGAGAGAAGAATATAAAATCATGGTCTCCATAGTAATAGTTGCTACTCGGAATCCAGCAATCTGATCGGATACAGCGTGGTCTCGAAATCCCTTACAGTCCATGAATCGTGGACTCTAAGTGCCCCAGGCTTATTCGTATAGTTGCATTATGGTTATTTAGAGATGCAGCACAAAGTGCACGGGCATTACATCAATATTTTACGGTACACATTACTTAGAGTCCAGGGTCAGCGCCCTACAGATGTAGATACAAAGTACAGACTGTTCGTAGGCCATGCTGGCAGTTCATGTTCAGAGTGGTCGTCGCATACCTACTTGAATACTCAGTAACTCTTCTGACTCCATTGCTAGCCACTCCTTGAGAGTTGTCACTCTGGAAGTGTAAGCTTAGTTACCATGGCAGTGGCAGTGCTCTAAACTAGTTAGACACCTTGTCCAATGGAACTAACTATTATCAAGTCAAGAGTTGCTATTATGCATGGTGTTACCATTAATGTCATTCTGTGGAATTTGCACAGGGGTAAAAAAAAACAAACAGAACACGATTGAGCTCAGGAGTTGGGATTGGCTGGTATTCTTATCCAAATAAAGCCCATGCAGCCGTCCCCATAGGTCATGTAGAAGTTGGTGTAAAATGAGGTTTTAAGCCTAGAGTTACTCTAGGGGGAACTTTAAGTGAGCAAAGCCTAGAGTTACTCTAGGGGGAATTTTAAACCAGCACAACCTAGAGTTACTCTAGGGGGAATTTTAAACCAGTGATGAAAGTGTAAAAATCCCAGCATTATGAACTAGCTATATTGCTACTTATATGGGGCAATTTTAAACCACTTCAAGATTATTTAGTTACGAAGGGGCATCCTCATTGAAAGTAATCCTTGATTTATGTAAACGTTTTACTCTCTATATGGGGCGATTTTAAACCACTTCAAGATTAATGGACTATAAAGGGTCATACTCGTACAAAGCCAACCAGGATCAATGTTCACATATCACTCTCTATATGGGGCGATTTTAAACCACTTCAAGATTATATAGTTATGAAGGGGCAACCTCACTGAAAGTAATCCTTCATTTATGTACACATTTTTCTATTTACATGGGGCGATTTTAAACCACTTCAAGATTATATAGTTATGAAGGGGCATCCTCACTGAAAGTAATCCTTCATTTATGTACACATTTTTCTATTTACATGGGGTGATTTTAAACCACTTCAAGATTATATAGTTATGAAGGGGCATCCTCACTGAAATTAATCCTTCATTCATGTACACATTTTTCTATTTACATGGGGTGATTTTAAACCACTTCAAGATTAATGGCCTATGAAGGAGATTACTCGCAGGGTTGAGTAACCCCCCTACATATTCTGCTGTTGGCACCTCCAATTTCTAGTTCTACAATTCACCTGAAAGTGAGTGTTTCCCGCCAAGAAAGCTTGTGTGGTGTGGAGGTCCCCTCTACTGTATGTATTCTTCGCACTCATGCATGGGGCTAATTTACTGAGCTGTCTATCAGTGGCATTTCTAGGCTAGGGAAGTTAGCAGGGCCCCAGATGTGTAGTCATGTACAACCTTGGCGTAAAATTCTCCCTTTTATGCATAAAGGCGTACCTCTTCCATTGCACCAAAGTGTCTACATGACACCGCCATGCACACATAGTCAGCTCTGCCTCCAATTGCAACTTTGTATGCTACAAAGCAGCAGCTCCACCCATGCTGAGGTCAAAGGTGAATCGTACTAGCGAGTCTTTGTCCATGATTAATTATAGGACTAAACTTAAGGACAGGTTCATTATGTTGGCAGTAATGACGGTTTTATAGGAGGTCAGTGGTCAGCCATGACTGTATGGCGGAGGATTTTACGTGAGGCCAGAGGTCAGCAACAGGGCAGCATGGGTTAGAGTCCAAGAGTGGAACTATACTTGGTATTTCATGTTGAAGTACAGTTTGCTGTGTTTGACCTCCAGCATGGGTTAGAGTCCAAGAGTGGAACTATACTTGGTATTTCATGTTGAAGTACAGTTTGCTGTGTTTGACCTCCAGCATGGGTTAGAGTCCAAGAGTGGAACTATACTTGGTATTTCATGTTGAAGTACAGTTTGCTGTGTTTGACCTCCAGCATGGGTTAGAGTCCAAGAGTGGAACTATACTTGGTATTTCATGTTGAAGTACAGTTTGCTGTGTTTGACCTCCAGCATATGGGTTAGAGTCCAAGAGTGGAACTATACTTGGTATTTCATGTTGAAGTACAGTTTGCTGTGTTTGACCTCCAGCATGGGTTAGAGTCCAAGAGTGGAACTATACTTGGTATTTCATGTTGAAGTACAGTTTGCTGTGTTTGACCTCCAGCATATGGGTTAGAGTCCAAGAGTGGAACTATACTTGGTATTTCATGTTGAAGTACAGTTTGCTGTGTTTGACCTCCAGCATGGGTTAGAGTCCAAGAGTGGAACTATACTTGGTATTTCATGTTGAAGTACAGTTTGCTGTGTTTGACCTCCAGCATGGGTTAGAGTCCAAGAGTGGAACTATACTTGGTATTTCATGTTGAAGTACAGTTTGCTGTGTTTGACCTCCAGCATATGGGTTAGAGTCCAAGAGTGGAACTATACTTGGTATTTCATGTTGAAGTACAGTTTGCTGTGTTTGACCTCCAGCATGGGTTAGAGTCCAAGAGTGGAACTATACTTGGTATTTCATGTTGAAGTATAGTTTGTTGTGTTTGACCTCCAGCATGGGTTAGAGTCCAAGAGTGGAACTATACTTGGTATTTCATGTTGAAGTATAGTTTGTTGTGTTTGACCTCCAGCATGGGTTAGAGTCCAAGAGTGGAACTATACTTGGTATTTCATGTTGAAGTATAGTTTGTTGTGTTTGACCTCCAGCATGGGTGGGGCTGCTGCTTTGCAGTATACAAACCTGGAGGTGCTGACCATGCCCAGGCATAAAGATCTGATTACTTTTTGGGAACAAGCCCCTGAAGTGGCATCCATATAGTTAAATCACCCTCGTGAGGGATGTTGAGGGATGTTAGTAGGAAGGTGATTTATAGCTTGTTGCTAGGTGGTTGCTAAGATATCAGGTGCTGAGGAGTGGCTATACCTGATGAATCAAGCTCTTCTGTGGGCAGGTTGCCATTTATAAGTCTTCTTAGCAACCACCTGGCAACAGGCTATAATTATGTGTACATGCATCCTGGATGACTGCTGTATAGTCCATTGGTCTGGAAGTGGTTTAAAATCGCCCCATATAGAGAGTGATATGTGAACATTGATCCTGGGTGGCTTTGTACGAGTATGCCCCTTTATAGTCCATTGATCTTGAAGTGGTTTAAAATCGCCCCATATAAAGAGTAAAATGTGTACATAAATCAAGGATTACTTTCAGTGAGGATGCCCCTTCGTAACTAAATAATCTTGAAGTGGTTTAAAATCGCCCCATATAGAGAGTGATATGTGAACATTGATCCTGGTTGGCTTTGTACGAGTATGCCCCTTTATAGTCCATTAATCTTGAAGTGGTTTAAAATCACCCCATATAGAGAGTAAAACGTTTACATAAATCAAGGATTACTTTCAATGAGGATGCCCCTTCGTAACTAAATAATCTTGAAGTGGTTTAAAATCGCCCCATATAAGTAGCAATATAGTTCATGATGCTGGGATTTTTTCACTTTCATCACTGGTTTAAAATTCCCCCTAGAGTAACTCTAGGTTGTGCTGGTTTAAAATTCCCCCTAGAGTAACTCTAGGTTGTGCTGGTTTAAAGTTCCCCCTAGAGTAACTCTAGGCTTAAAACCTCATTTTAAACCAACTTCTGTAGGACCGTCCCCATAGTAACCACTCAACAAACAACACCTACATTTATATTTGCACGAAAACCAACAGTAATGCCGGCAATCTACAGCTGCACATACATACAAATATACGTACAGATCTCCTCACATAATAATCTCTGGAATCCTTGTGTTCAGCTGATCGAGCAGTTACCGTGTAACAACTGTAGCTTCGTCCACCAGGTCGTCTTCTGCTCCGCTTTCTTGACCGTATACTTGACCTCTGACATAGACCAGCCCCGCCCACACGTAAATTATTTAGGCTCGTTATTAAACTATTAAATATTTACAAGTGCAGGTACGCTTTTCAAGAATGTGGCTGTTGGTTGGGCTCATGGAAAAGCAGGACTTGGACACGGACACGGACACGGACACGGACATGGACACGGACACGGACTCACCCAAAATTCCGTAAAATGCCTTTTTCAGTGGAGGACAGAAGCTAAACATTCACTAGAGTTGCTGCATACTGTGGCATAGCCTGCCTTAGGGTCTTTCCTAGAGTCGGTAAAGGTCAAAGGTCACGTGCATATTACATAAGCTTCAACAATGAGCGTCAGTCATCGTCGAGGAATATTATTTCTGTTGTCTGCTTCAGTAAAAGGCTAAAGTTTGGTTTCTGCAGCTCTTTTCTTGCAGCTTATTAAATATGCACGTGACCTTTGACCTTTACCGACTCTAGGAAAGACCCTAAGGCAGGCTATGCCACAGTATGCAGCAACTCTAGTGAATGTTTAGCTTTTGTCCTCCACTGAAAAAGGCATTTTACGGAATTTTGGGTGAGTCCAGTCCACATCCGTGTCCGTGTCCGTGTCCGTGTCCAAGTCCTGCTTTTCCATGAGCCCCTGTTGGTTGCTGTAGTGGTCTTGTTGCAATTGACTTCTTTGTTGAGAGAGAGTTTTGCCCAAGCACCCAGCGATGCTGATCCTTTCTGCACAGTAACCCTGCCTGGTATCGGATTTAACATCCTAGACTACGCTCCCGAGGTCAAGCCTCTGATGGACTCACGCCACTACCATAACTTGCTACCTCCACATCCGAATCCAGTCTGGCAAAAAGTGGACAACGATAACAATAATCCTGCTGGTCTGACAACTGATGTAAGTTGGGTAGAGATCCGTGATACACATATGATAGGTATGCAGCTCGGACCTTGTGTATCTGAGTTTTACAAAGCAATATAATGCGATTATCTTTACTCTTTCCAGTGGGTTCAGAATACTAATAACGCTTGCAGACAGACTGCTTTTGTATGTGGATTCACGGCTGGCACCCAAGACAACTGGATGATCACTCAGCACATCAGCAGGATGGTAGGCGGTACTGCACTGCCACAAGTTACTGTGCAGGTAGACTTTCAACTGAACTCTTGCACTCAAATGAACAACTGTGGTCGGACGTTCGCCATCCACAAGTATGAGACGTCAACCATCAATGCAACAGCAGCAAGAAACCTCAACAACTATGAGTTTGTCCCTCCTCGGATAACCCCCACCGATGGCAGTGGTGATGTAAGAGAGAACTCCTCAGTACAAATAGACTTTTCCACAGCAGCAACTGGTGTCTACCTGGGGATCCGAGACGAGACTTCATGCGTACTTGTTCATCGTGTGCTAGTATTTTACTATGTCTGTCCTGCAGAGACATCAGATCTCATTACTCGCCCTGAGGTGATAGCTCCTTTCATCGGTAACAGTGCACCAATTGTAGTTAATGGACAGTGTGTTGAGAATTCAAATCCAGAAAATGGAAATGGGGCAAGACTTACATGCTCACAGAATGGTGTTTGGGGAGGACTTCATGGTGCTGGGTGCGTATGTGACACAGGATTTCAGCAATCCTTGGATGGTCGCTCATGTGTGGGTATGTTCTTGTCAGTTTGTTTGTCCATCTGTCCATCGGTTTACTCCTTGTTCCCCCCTCCTCTCCCCCCCCCCCCTCCCCCCTCCCCTCCCCCTCCCCCTCCTCTCCCTTCCCCTCCAAAGGTTGTGATGCTGGGATGTACCTGTCTGTCAACGTCACCTGTCTCCCCTGTCCTGCTAACAGCAACAGCACACAACGAGGGCTGTCCGAGTGCCCCTGTTTTGAGGGATACTTCAGAGCTGTTGGAGAACCTACAGAAAGAGAGTGTACTCGTAAGTTTGATGCTGATGCAAGCCCCTTGCTGCTGCACTCCAGGGACAACATTTCCTGTAGCTGTCCAGTTTTGGGCCCCAAATGCACCTTTCTCCTGGTAGTGATGTGATACCATACATGGCAAAAATTTTGTTGGTTTGGTATTATTGGGTTTCTGCGATTGCGTGACTATCCTTCTCAACATAATTTCAGAAATGCAGGGCTTGTGGTGGGTGGCAGGAATTTAGAAGCTTACTCAAGTATCGACTCCCTCCCACTGAATTCTTTTCCAGGACTGCATCCATAGAATTAGCATGAGGTTCACCAAATATCAACTTTTCCATTTCTGGTGCTCTTACCTGTTGTCTAAATAAACTTGTAGCAGATTCTCTGCTGCCCATAACTGGCCATCATGATACATATTCCAGTGACTATAGCACCAGCCATCTCCATAAACCATCACCCATTCCAAGTCTCGTGCACCTATCAAAATACTTCTTTACCCCTTGACCATTTTGTGACCTTGATCATAGTCATGACTACCACTAAAAGAAGGGTTAAATTTTCGTTGTTGGTCATGACAAGTGATCAAGAACAAATTGGGTGATGCAGTTAAGGTGCAACTCAAATGATATTCCATGTTGTTTGCAATGTGGTCACGCGGTTCAGCCACAAAAATAATGGTCAAAATTTCTTGATCCGGGTCTTAGCTGTGACCGGCGTCTATAGAGAGTGACACCCCCTTAAATTGAAAAGGGAAGGTACCAAGATGTGTCGCAACAGTCGAAGCAAGAGATTCAGGATATAATGGCGACCAATAGAAAAACAAAAGTGCTCATAACTCTACCACCATGGTGAGTTTCAGCACTACCAGTATTACTGCATGTTGGGGGTCAGCGTATGACAGCAATCATGACAATGCAGTGAGATCTTTGTAGGCCACTCCTGAGCTGCATGCTGTGAAGTTTGATTACATTGTGACATTATGCGGAACATTTTTCTTACTACGGTATGCATGTGTGTGCATGTAACAGTGTATATGACATTGTGTGTGTTTATTGCATTCTGAGTGTACATTAAAACATGTTGTGGAGGAAGTCTTGTTCACTGCACCATAAAAATATTTTCCCTGTTTGGCTGCGCTGAATTATGCACTCACACTAAACACCCACAATACACCCATGCATATATACACACACACTCACACACACACATATAACAGAGCCCCCCTCTGCCCCTCTCAACTTGCGAGTGCTCCAAGTGACCAACACCACAGTCCAGCTCAGTTGGGACCCTCCAGTGAGCAATGGAGGGAGAGATGACCTGGAGTACCAACTCTCCTACCAGAGGACAGGTGTCCCAGACAGTGTGACAGTGTATGGTCGAGTCAATGTCACTGTCGGTCAGATCACAGGCCTCAGGCCATTCACACAGTATGTGGTGATGGTGAGTGGTGAGAATTGGAGTGTCAGCCCAGGCCACTGACGCCAGTGGGAGGACTGTCAGTATGAACATCACCACCGAGGAGGGAGGTGAGTTTGGACGGGGTGACTACACTGGACTAGGAGTAATACTACTGTACAGTGTTAGTGGCCTAGTAGACATATAGCTTTGAGTTACATGGCCCTCCCCACCTCTCCCTCCCCCTCCTCCTCCTCCTCCTCCTCCTCCTCCCTGTCCCCCTCCCCCTCCTCCTCCTCCTCCTTCCAATCCTCTTCCTCCTCCACCTTCCCATCCTCCTCCTCTCCTCCCAGTCCCCCCTACCGTAACTCCTGAGACTGTCCAAGTCGATGAGGCTAGTGACATCATCACCTGGCAACCTCCAGCTGAGCCAAATGGACGGATCTTGCACTACAACATCCGCATATATCGTGTGGACAGGAACGGTAATGAGGAGCTGGTGGAGACGGTGAGAACATAACGACATATGACTTTTCAACACGAGGGCTAAGTAGTGGAACTTACAACATTCAGGTTAGTCGTCTGAGGGTTTGTGAGACGGACCTGAGAGAGGATGCAGTCTGCACCCTGTACCGTGCTGAGATGTTTGCTATCAGCCTATGTCTCTACCACCTAGCCTCATACCCTTCTCACCTCAGTGTTTGTTGCTTGCAGCATACTAATGCTGTAGTCAGAAGGTAGTGGGTAGTGGGTACGAGCCAATCCATACCACCTTCTGTATGAATAATTTTCACATGTGAGCAGAAGCTAGCTTATAGTGTACATGAATTTGTCAAGGAGGCAACGTTATAGGAAGTATGCACATGTATGCACCACACACGCACACACACACACATGCACACACACACATGCACACACACACACACACACACACACACACACACACACACACATGCACACACACTACACACACTCTTTCCTGCTCCCCTCCTCCATTATCTTCCAGATCCAGGCCACTACAAGTGTTGGTGTTGGTGAGTTTTCCAACCCAGTCACACTCACCATTCAAGGTAGTACCTCAGTTGGACCATGTTCAAATATGAATTCTTACCTTTTGAACTCACAGCCAAGTCTTTGCATGGCTATAGCAATGGGAAATGTCATTATCCATCCTACGTCCAATCCCATTCCTTTTTTCCAAATCCATTGGGCTGGGCCAGACTGAGGCAATGGCTTTTCCCCTTGTTTTGAGAGGTGGAGTATGACTGGCCGTTAATAAATCCCTTTTGGTTTCTTTATGCATCGTTCTTCCATCTCATTCACAGGTTCTGAATCTCCACCAGCTCTAACGTTGATTGCTGCAGCAGTGATTCCTTCCATTGTAGCAGTTGTTGCTATTGCACTGTTTGCAGCAGTGCTGTGCTGTCACATCCGATTAAGAGTGCAACTACACAAGAAACAGAACAGTGTAGCAGCCAGAGATTATCCAGAGTATGCAGTTGTGGAGCCAAACCTTGCCGGGAGGCAAACCATAGACACGAGGCAGAACGTTGCGTATGAGACTGCAATGCAAGCCATAACTACTGAAACAAATGCTGCATATCAGGTTGGTATGCAAGGTCAGAGTCCAGAGCAGCAAAACAGCTTGTGACATTGAACATCAAGGAACGATTGCACATAATTACATCTTTGTATAGACATGAATTATTCTTCTGCATTATAATAGTGACTGGTTGTGAGTGGCATGTGCAGTTTATTTGCTTCAGTTTCTGTTTTTCTTCAGTGTAATTACCCATAGTGCTACACAATAATACTGATGAACTGCAACTTGTGCATGCCAGATTCCACATGATTGTAGTAGTCTTGTGCCCAATCGGAATAACCATCCGGTGACTAGTGGTGAAGTTAATAATTATTGCAGTACTCATCTGGTAACTGACACAACACAATTATTATCCATATAGTTTTCATTACTGGTATAGTTAGTAGGCAGGTCTGGCTATACTTCTAACATGATATTTTGACAGGGGAATTTGGAGAATTTGGCAAGGCTGGCTCATTTGATCAATCATCTGGTTGTGTATGCCTGTATCCAAGGTACGTCATGAAGACGTGGTGCCAATAATAATAGCACTTGACTTTCACTGGACAGACTGACAATCCAATTGCCCACGTGCAAACTTCCAGAAAATTAATTTCAGTGCGCTGTCACTTCCCGTCTGAAAATGGTATTTCTTACACTGTGCAGTTCTAGCGATATATTTTCTCTCCTCGAAGATGGCGAAGGGTAGGGCTACACTATTTTGAGGTAAGTAGGAGTATGGTAATAACATCTACCTAATCTTGGTTGAAGACGGCGAGCATGAAGGGAATTAGCAATTTAGTGTGCTGAAGTTGACCTTTTCTGTAAGGTCAAATGTAGTGTTCAGTGGTATAATATTATAATTATATCTTCTTCCTACATGTAGGTGCTGGAATACAGGTGAAGTAATTCAGCACATATTAAATTCTCACTGGTGAAAGATATACAATCAATGATATTTAATGAACGCCACCTTTTCTGAACATAGTTATCACACCTCAGCAGTTTGTCAGAGATAGTGTGTTGATCTGAAAACTCAGTGTTGTAATCTGCCATCTCTCCCTGCAGTTCCTTGATCTCTGCTGCCAAAGCCTCGGCCCTGCATGAGGGAGCAAGAACCACACCTAGCGTTGTTGCGGCCTGGGAACGAGGCTAGAACCACACCCTGTGTATTTTTTTATTTATTATTTTTATTTTTTATTTTTATGAGAAACCACCATGTAGAGTGGCTAACGAGGTAACCGGAATAGCATGAATGCTAATATTAACCAGTACCCCGGGACCAACGGCTTTACATCCCCTCCGAAGGATGCGGTGTGAACTGTATCAGGTGAAAACACCTTCAAGAACACACCTACTCATTTTTAAGGGTAGAGCTGAGTCAACTCCTAGGAGAGAAAGAAAATCTCTCCTATGGCAATGGTGGGATTCGAACCTGCAACCTTTAGATTAGCAGTCGGATGCTTTAACCGCTAGGCCACCAGCCACCCCTAAGTGTACATACTACCAACGTCAGCCAGGAATGAGGGCAAGTCTTCTGACATCCATTTTGAGATTGTGAAACCTACCTAATTAGCCCCAAAAGGTTTGCCCTATCCGAAGACACAACAGCAACTATATTCATCTTCTCTTTCAATCCATATCTGGATAACGTACCCCACTGTTGACAAACTCAACAATTTGAGGTAGCTACTCACATTTTCATGTACAAACCATCCATTTATGAAGTGCAACAATATCGAACTCCCCCCCCCCCCCCCCCCCCCCCCCCCCCCCCACACACACACACACACACACACACACACAGTCACACACTTCCCTAGTTACGGGACCAAGATGTCCCATCTCAGCTGTGACTCCTGCGGTGTACACTGAATGACGTACGCCATGCTGAGCTCACCTCTTCTCAAAGGCAAGGTAGGTGGCACTATCCTGGCTGTACACGTCGATCTCCCGAGTCATCTTCAGTATCTCCATGTTCAGTTCCTGGATCTTTCCCCTGTGCAGGGGAATGGAATGTGGTAAGGGTGGAGTATGGAGTGCTGTTATAGTGTAGTATGGAATCCAGCCAGAATACACACCAGTGTTGAATGGAATGGAGAGATTTCAGGGATGGGTGGGAGTTAGGATACATGTACATCAATAACTAAAGTCAATATTCTCAAAGTGGCTTATCACCTGGATCGTGAAGTGGATTCAACAATCCCACTAAATGCTGACCAAAGCAAAAAATATTGCCAAAAAATTTCTGAGGATTACGTTCCTTCCCAGTGCAAAACAGAACCGAGACATTGTTCATGTGACGAATCCTTCCCCCTCACACACTGCAGCAGACGGGAGCTGCTGAGTTGACCAGCGGGTGTCTGAGATATGATGGTGCATGTGTACTCACCTCAGGATGCCCAGGAAATAGGACCTGTCCTGCACCTGACGCATCGGACCTGGACGACAGGAAGGACACTCCGTACACAACACACACACAGTACAAACCATATTCAAGCAAGCTTTCAGAAATCAAGAAAAAGATACACAGAGTGATATTCAGGACAGCAAAACATTTTAATGACATTCATAGCACATTCACCAATTGAGGTGGGAGTGTCATTGTTGTATATATACAAGCTAGCCAATGGCATATGCTGCTGTATATTCATGGCTGTTGAAAAATCACTTCTCAATGCTCAACAGTGTGGTCAATATGATAGGATCTCTCCATATCCACACGATGTTGATAATCATGGCCACCAGTGGAAATTGTCCCCCAATATCAAAGTACCAATTCTGACCAAAAGTGCTACAGATGTAAGTTGAACAATGGACCTGTGACCTGTGACCTGTGACCTGTGACCTGTGACCTGTGGCCTGTGGGCATAGTGTGAGTACATCTCTATTCAGCAAACTACATGATGGGCCTGAGTGGTCCGCGGACAGTGAAGTGACTAGTGTTGTTGAGTACAGGTGTTGTGAGTACCTCTTGCCCCCGTCTTGAGTCCCCCCAGTCCCTGCTGGGTCACCGGACGATCAGCCACCTTGATCTGGGAGCCGAGAGCTGCACAGGAAGATCATATTCAGAGGTCTTCATCAAACTTGTGATCAAAGCGCAGTCTCTCCACACACAGCACGTACCTCCCATTCCCTGTGTGCCCCCCCTGGATCCCGGCCTAGCAGCTGTGCCAGGCATCTGCAAGACAATGACAATGAAGAGTAAAAGCATAGCCTCATACCACTGTAGTGCATTCTCTTCTCTTCAGACTCAGTATAGTCGATTGAACCTCAAATTTATCATTTTATCTTATGGCACATGTAGAGTCGGTATCTACATGTAGTATCTTTAATGGTGCCTTGTCATCCAAAATCTCAGTTAAGTAGTATGTTAATGGTCAGTAAAGAGTTAAAGTAGTTTCGTATGGTCAGTAAGGAGTTAAGCAGCTTTGTATGGTCGGTAAGGAGTTAAACCAGAAAGGCCTGACAAAACAAGTTGCACACTACCACAATTTACATAACTACGTGTGCTGACAAGAGCTTCAGTCACTTTGATATGACACTGACAAGCTCGGCTGTTGAACTGGAGGAGCCTAGCACCTGTTACAGCCTGTTACATGTAGCTGTACAAATGTGTAGCCTCGTTCCCAGGCCTACTGCATTTTTTTCTGTTCTTTGGTTTCCGTTGACAATGATACAGGGATGCGGAAGGGCGGTGTATTATTGTCAACGGAAACCAAAGAACAGAAAAAACGGGGTAGGCCTGGGAACGAGGCTAATCACTATGCATGTACTGTTTTCTTGTAAACTCATTGGTTGGTATCTATCACCCCAGGGAGGGAATTATAGCTCATAACTACCCTCTGCTTCTATGAGATTTTAGATACAAGTGGGATATATATCTACGTTACGGCACAATCACACACTGGGTACAGGATGCAGTCAGGATTGAATACTTACCACTCCAGCTCCTTGTGTGTGTGTGTGTGTGTGCATGTGCACATAAATGTGTGCATGTGCATAGGTGCGTATGTGTGTTTTTCATGTGTGTATGTGTGAAAACGGAAACAAATCAGTCGATCATACAAATTCAGATGGTTGCAATAGTTCATAACAGCCCACAACAATGATGGTACTTCTACGTCTTCATAAGTCCTGTGGTGCAGGGCTAAAACTGCATTTGCATAGTCAGAGCTACATGTATCAGAGTAACCCTAACACCTCTCCCCCCTGATGGATGGATGGGTAGAAGGAAGAGCAGGAAGTTGGGAGCTGAAACTTCTGGCAAGTGAGAGCCGGAAGGTGGTCACTCCAATCAGCACCGCGCACAAAGAGCTGTGACCGGGGATTGTGCCCCTGTATACGGCAGATGTAGGTGTGGTGGGCGTGGCTTACCGTATTACTCCATAAACTACCAAAGTCACGCAGTCACAGTAGATGGTCACGGGGACACAGGTACTTTTTGGATGGTCACAGGCTGTGACCTCGGTGGTAGCTCAAAGTAGGGCATGCATTAGAGTGACTGCCCCTTGCTCTATGCACACAAATATCAGCTCTACCCCCTCACCTGTGGGCATCCTATAGGGAGGTCGACCCCCGGTCGGTATCCTCCCCCGCATCATCCCGGAGGGAGGTCTCCGATTGGCTCCTGGTTGGGGCACACCCGACCTGAACACACGAGAGAGAGAAGCATATAAAATCAAGGTCTCCATAGCAATAGTTGCTACTTGGAATCCAGCAATCTGATTGGATACAGCGTGGTCTCTAAATCCCGTACAGTCCATGAATCGTGGACTCTACATGTAAGTGTCCCAGGCTTAGCTAGTTGTGTTATGGTTATTCATTATCATGTAGAGATGCAGTACAAGGCACTATAGTGATATTTTACGGTACACATTAGTTGAGTACAAGTCAGAGTCGATTACAGCACCTACGGATGTAGATACAAAGCACTGACTGTTCGTAGGCCATGCTAACAGTTCTTGTTCAGAGTGGTCATCGCATACCTACTCGAATACTCAGTAACTCTTCTGACTCCATTGCTAGCCACTCCTCGCGAGTTGTCACTCCACAAGTGTAAGCTTAGTTACCATGGCGCAGTGGCAGTGCTTGTCCAATGGAATCGGCGTCTAACTATTATCAATAGTTATGAAATTATGTACGGTGTTACCATTAATGTCATTGTGTGGAATTTACACAGGGGTAAAAAAAAGCCAGAACACGATTGAGCTCATGAATTGGTTGTTATTCTTATCCAAATAAAGCCCATGCAGCCGTCCCCATAAGTAACCAACTACTCCCACATTCATATTTCCAACAGTAATGCCGGCAAACTACAGCTGTGATACATGCAAATACACGCACAGATCTCCTCACATTGGAATCCTTGTGTTCAGTGAGCGCGCTAGCTAGCTGTAGCTTTGTCCACCAGGTCGTCTTCTGCTCCGCTTTCTTGACCGTATACTTGACCTCTGAATTGGACCAGCCCCGCCCACACGTAAATTGTATTCTGGCCGAAAGTACACAAGTAGAATATTATTGTACAAGTGCAGGGGTACGTATTCAAGAATGTGGCTGTTGGTTGCTCTAGTGATCGTGTTGCAATTGACTTTGTTGAGAGAGAGTTTTGCCCAAGCTCCCGACGATGCTGATCCTTTCTGCACCGAAACCCTGCCTGGTATCGGATTTAACATCCTAGACTACGCTCCCGAGGTCAAGCCTCTGATGGACTCACGCCACTACCAGAACTTGCTACCTCCACATCCGAATGCAGTCTGGCAAGAAGTGGACAATGATGACAATAATCCTACTGGTACTACAACTGATGTAAGTTGGGTAGAGATTTTGTAGTATAGTTCAGGAGCACATTAGTTGGTACTCAGCTCTAGTGTATGAGTGAGTGGATGCAGTAATTTTTTTCCCTTTCCAGTGGACTCAGAATACTAATCTCCTTTGCAGACAAGTTGCTTTTGTGTGTGGATTTGAAGCTGGCAACCAAGACAACTGGATGATCACTCAGCACATCAGTAGGGTGGTTGATGGTACTGCACTGCCACAAGTTACTGTGCAGGTAGACTTTCAACTGAACTCTTGCACTCAAATGAACAACTGTGGTCGGACATTCGCCATCCACAAGTATGAGACGTCAACCATCAATGCAACTGCAGCAAGAAACCTCAGCAACTATGAGTTTGTCCCTCCTCAGATAACCCCCACCGATGGCAGTGGTGATGTAAGAGAGAACTCCTCAGTACAAATAAATTTTGCTACAGCAGCAACTGGATTCTACCTGGGGATCCGAGACGAGACTTCATGCGTACTTGTTCATCGTGTGCTAGTATTTTACTATGTTTGTCCTGCAGAGACGTCAGATCTCATTACTCGCCCTGAGGTGATAGCTCCTTTCATTGGCAACAGTGCACCAATTGTAGTTAATGGACAGTGTGTTGAGAATTCAAGTCCAGAAAATGGAAATGGACCAAGACTTACTTGCTCACAGAACGGTGTTTTGGGAGGGCTTGGTGGTGCTGGATGTGTATGTGACACAGGATTTCAGCGATCCTTGGATGGTCGCTCATGCGTGGGTACGTTCTTGTCTGTTTGTTTGTCCATACATTCTTGTACATTTGTTAGTCTACCTGTCCATCCATTTATTTACCTTCACCCTTGCTCCCTTCCTCTCCCTACAAAGGTTGTGATGCTGGGATGTACCTGTCCACAAACACTACCTGTCTCCCCTGTCCTTCTAACAGCAACAGCACACAACGAGGGCTGTCCGAGTGCCCCTGCTTTGAGGGATACTTCAGAGCTGTTGGAGAACCTCCAGAAATGGGATGTACTCGTACGCATTCCTTCTGAGTGTGCATTATAGACATGTATGCTGTGTAGAACCCTCTACTGTGCTATCAAAACCCATGTACAAACATGTGGAAATTTTGTTGCCTTGAATTTGTGTCTGTTGTATGCACACACACACACACACATATACAGAGCCCCCCTCTGCCCCTCTCAACTTGCGAGTGCTCCAAGTGACCGACACCACGGTCCAGCTCAGTTGGGACCCTCCAGTGAGCAATGGAGGGAGAGATGACCTGGAGTACCAACTCTCCTATCAGAGGGCAGGTGTCCCAGACAATGGGACAGTGTACGGTCGAGTCAATGTCACTATGGGTCAGATCACAGGCCTCAGGCCATTCACACGGTATGTGGTGATGGTGAGTGGTGAGAATGGAGTGTCAGCCCAGGCCACTGACGCCAGTGGGAGGACTGTCAGTATGAACATCACCACCGAGGAGGGAGGTGAGTCTATTCCCCCCCCCCCCCCCCCCCCCCCCCCCCCACACACACACACACACATAAAAAACATTATAGTACTGTATTTCATTTTTAAGTCCAAATATACATGTACATTGTAACTATATGGAAAACTGAACCCAATTCAAGGGTGCTGAGCCCAAGGTATTAGAAGTGATGTCGCATTTACATAATTCTTAAAACTGAAGAGTAGACCTACTCACTGCAACTGGCCATCTTGGTTGCGTTTATGATTTTCGCTGCACTGATCATCCTTTCTTCCTCCCTCCTTCAAAGGTTGTGATGCTGGGATGTACCTGTCTGTCAACGTCACCTGTCTCCCCTGTCCTGCTAACAGCAACAGCACGCAACGAGGGCTGTCCGAGTGCTCCTGCTTTGAGGGATACTTCAGAGCTGTTGGTGAACCTCCAGAAATGCAATGTACTCGTACGTACTCTTTGAGTATAGCTACATTAATGCGCCGTCTCAATATTTACTATACACGTGTGCGCACGCACACACACACACACACACACACACACACACACACACACACACACACATGCACACACACACACATAACACACACACACACACACACACACACACATAACACACACACACACACACACACACACACGCTCATCTGCTCTCCCCTTGTCACCCACACACGTACAGAGCCCCCCTCTGCCCCGCTCAACTTGCAAGTGCTCCAAGTGACCAACACCACAGTCCAGCTCAGTTGGGACCCTCCAGTGAGTAATGGAGGGAGAGATGACCTGGAGTACCAAGTCTCCTATCAGAGGGCAGGTGTCCCAGACAATGGGAGAGTGTACAGTCGAGTCAATGTCACTGTCGGTCAGATCACAGGCCTCAGGCCATTCACACAGTATGTGGTGATGGTGAGTGGTGAGAATGGAGTGTCAGCCCAGGCCACTGACACCAGTGGGAGGACTGTCAGTGCAACCATCACCACTGGGGAAGGAGGTATGGGCTGGCTGGATGTATAATTGTGACCTAGAGTAGAGATTAATTTTATCTTTGTTTAAACAGCCAGTTTCAGCTTTTGCTTGCTCCTATCTCTATCCTCCTCATCCCAATGTTGTTTTAGTTAACTAAAACAAAAACTATAATGCATTTTAGTAAGGCATAATTCACTATAGTAATTAAAACTAAAACTAAAATTCAGCGCATTAATTAAAACTACAACTAAACTAATATTTAAATCACCCCAAAAAGGTGGTTACTAAAACTAAAAGAGCTATTACTAACCCTTTTGAGATTTAGTAATTAAAAAACTAAACAATGCGACTTCTACCTAATTATAACTAAAAACTAAACTATTTCAGTTTTAGATAACAACAACACTTCATCCTCCTCACCCTCCTTTTACTTCTACCATTATTCCCCCATTTCCTCTTCCTCCTATCTCCATCCTCCTCACCCTCCTCTTACTTCTACCATTATTCCCCATTTCCTCTTCCTCCTACACCATTTCTCCGTCCTCTTCCCTCAGTGCCCTTCACCATATCACCAGCTCCTGCTTTTAACATCAGTAAGGGCAGTACCATCATCACATGGCTACCTCCAGCTGAGCCAAATGGGGTGATCCTACATTATGATATCCGCATATCACGTGTGGATGCGGAGGGAAATGAAGAGTTTGTGATTGTAGTGAGAGAAGTGACTGGAATGACTTTCAATTTTACAATGTTGGGGCTAAGAAGCGGGACTTACCGTGTTCAGGTGCGTTATCCCACTTTCTGTTCAGTTTCGAGTTTTTCTAGCGTTTTGTACGCATGCACTGTACACATGATGTTGTGTCATGGCAAATACAGCAAATAAAGGTTGATTTGTTGTTAATTCGCTCTGCATTCAGATCCAAGCAGTCACAGGAATTGGAAATGGGCAGTTCTCAAGTCCTCTCATTCTCAGTGTTGAACAAAGTATGATCGTTACCAGTTGAGTACCTCTGGGGATAACATTGCAAAACAACAGTTTTCTGGGGGGTTGAAATTGAAAGTATTTGTATAAACATCAGGTTGCGTGCTGTTTACAATTTAGTAACTCCCAGCACATGATTATGAGTTGCAAGTGCAAAGTGTACCTCCTGGCATATCTACGTAGACAAAGTACCCTGTGTGCTGTGAGCTTGAAGCAGTTTGGTAATACAAAGTACCCTGTGTGCTGTGAGCTTGGTAAACATCATTCCTAACCGGCAACTCCCAGCTAGCTGTAGTAGCATCTTATAGTCAACCCACGCACTATACGTCTGGGATAACACAGCTTCAGCCACAACAACAATTCGTGTTTTGCTGTGCCCTATTTTCTATTTCTTGTGATTTGACTGTTCAATCAAGGGCAGCAGTTATACCTGGCCTAGACATTGAGACTTGTTTCTTTGAAGGAATGGGAAATGAGGTGGACACTTTTTCTTACAGTGAGCTCGAGCTCCAGAACCATAAGTTATCACAAGGGTTGCCTTTCTCCCAAGAACTCAGTGTGCTATAAACTCCCAAATGAACTGAGCACGTATAATATATTATACCTTTACAATGATCTTTACTTTGGAACCTCCTTAAGTAATCTCACTCCTCTTGAAACCGAGTCCCAGAATTCACAGCAGCTTAACACTGCATATCATGACATTTGTAATTCCTTCAGATTCTGAATCTCCTGGAGCTGTGATTGCTGCAGCAGTGATTCCTTCCATTGTAGCAGTCGTTGCTATTGCACTGTTTGGAGCAGTGCTGTGCTGTCACATCCGATTAAGAGTGCAACTACACAAGAAACAGAACAGTGTGGCAGCCAGAGATTATCCAGAGTATGCTGTTGTGGAGCCAAACCTTGCCGGGAGGCAAACCATAGACACGAAGCAGAACATTGCGTACGAGACTGCGATGCAAGTCATAGCTACTGAAGCAAATGCTGCATATCAGGTTGGTATGCAAGGTCAGAGTCCAGAGCAGCAGAATAGCTTGTGACATTGAACATCAAGGAACGATTGCCCATAATTACATAGACTTCCATGTGAAATGCAGAATTATTCTTCTGCATTATAATAGTGACTGGTTGTGAGTGGCATGTGCAGTTTATTTGTTTCAGTTTCTGTTTTTCTTCAGTGTAGCCATAATAATACTGGTGAACTGCAACTTGTACCAGATTCCACATGATTGTAGTCTTGTGCCCAATCGGAATAAACATCCGGTGACTTTCAGCAACATTCTCGGTCTTCATTTAGTTTAGCAAACTGCCGGAAAAACCGGACAGAACTGGAAGTCCTACTCATGGAATACATACATAATTGCAAGAGAAATTTGTTTTCTCATTGGCAGCCTGCATGAAATACTTGACGATCCACACAAGAAGGTTCTTAATGAAGACCAAGCTTTCCACCGAAAGTCCCCAGACACTCTTGTCGTAAGAGTGGGGCCTGGGCACGAGACTAGACTAGCATGAACGAATCTGCTTACCTGAGTTTCCACAATCACAATCTTGTCGAGCAGTGTATGCCTATAATGTGGAATAAAGGTTATTTTGCGTCAAGTCTTGTTCTAGTTGAGTTAATCTGCTTACTAGAAATGATCGGCATATACTGCTCAACTGATGTGCTCTTAAAAGCATGTGATTGTGGAAACTCAAGTTAGGTGAACAAAGGTTATTTACCTGTAAGCAAATCATTGTGTGCTCTTGAGGCTGACTGTGCAGTGAGTGTCTTGATCTGGCATGTAGCCATACTATAGTCATGTCATGGTTCTTCTTGGAGCAGATTTGACTATATGGGATGGTTAGATTTGCCCCTTCCATACACATTCACACACACACAGGAACCATACACTACACATGCAAACCAAGGCCATGCACACCATTCACACACACTGCACATTCACAAACCCCAAACAGTTATACAGTTTAGCTCAGGAGCCCATAACGAGAAGGAGCGTCCAACTACGAGCACAAGTCTGTTAAGTAACAGCGCTAGTTGTTGACCATATACGGGAAGTAGGAATCTGTACTGTGGTCACACTGAAGTGTATAATTGTATTCACGAACCAGCAGGTGGGCTTAGACTACGGGAAGGCTGGATCTTGTTACGTAGAGGTTCCAAATAAGGGCATGGTTAGGTTGCTGCTGTTTGATGAACATGTTCTGTTGCTAAAATGCTGCAGTAAGTTGGACGCTCCTTCTCGTTATGAGCTCCTGTTTAGCTACATGTACATACCTCATGGCACTTACAATTAGAGCAATGAGCAATGAGCAATGTTGATAGGGGTGTTACCAAGGCATGATAACATGTCTAGCCTCGTTCCCAGGCTCCGCCCAGCTTATCGGCGCTTTGCGCTTGCAGTAAGTGGGCGGGGCCTGGAAATGAGGCTATAACATGTCCATAAATTCCACATGAGTACAACAAATGAGATCTGCATGCATAATATTCTACAATCAGCATTCATGCCTATTTATGCTGGAGGTTACATCACCGTAGCTATAATAAGGACATCCAGGAGCATTCTCCTTCATCAAAACCAGAAGACATAATACTTTTGTTTTCATTACTCATAGCTATAGTTAGTAGGCAGGTCTGGTTATACTTCTAACGTGCAGTCTTCACAGGGGAAGTTGCAGGTAAGTTGGCAAGGCTCAAATCATCTGCACTCAGTCCCCACCTTGCTTGTACTAGTATTGTAGCTTCGTCTCCTGCTCCGCTTTTTTGACCGTATACTTGACCCCTGACCTAGCTATATAGACCCGCCCGCGGCCCGGCCGGCCCACCCGAAAGTACAAGTGCAGGGTTAGCTACGGCATGTTATAGCTGCATATGGGTACGGCCAGAATGTTGTGGCTGTTGGTTGCTGTAGTGATCTTGTTGCAATTGACTTTGTTGAGAGAGACTTTTGCCCAAGCTCCCGACGATGCTGATCCTTTCTGCACAGTAACCCTGCCTGGTATCGGAATTAACATCCTAGACTACGCTCCCGAGGTCAAGCCTCTGATGGACTCACGCCACTACCAGAACTTGCTACCTCCGCATGCGAATGCAGTCTGGCAAGACGTGGACAACGATAACAATAATCCTGTTGGTACCTCAACTGATGTAAGTCGGGTAGAGATTAAACACATAATGGGACTTGTGTATCTGAGCTCTACATTGTACCATGCAATAATTTCACCCTTTCCAGTGGACTCAGAATACTAATGTTGCTTGCAGACAGGTTGCTTTAGTATGTGGATATACGGCTGGCAACCAAGACAACTGGATGATCACTCAGCACATCAGTAGGGTGGTAGGCGGTACTGCACTGCCACAAGTTACTGTGCAGGTAGACTTTCAACTAAACACTTGCAGTCAAATGAACAACTGTGGTCGGACGTTCGCCATCCACAAGTATGAGACGTCAACCATCAATGCAACAGCAGCAAGAAACCTTGATAACTACGAGTTTGTCCCTCCTCGGATAACCTTCACCGATGGCAGTGGTGATGTAAGAGAGAACTCCTCAGTACAAATAGACTTTTCCACAGCAGCAACTGGATTCTACCTGGGGATCCGAGACGAGACTTCATGCATACTTGTTCATCGTGTGCTAGTATTTTACTATGTTTGTCCTGCAGAGACATCAGATCTGGTTACTCGCCCTGAGGTGATAGCTCCTCGCATTGGTAACAGTGCACCAATTGTGGTTAATGGACAGTGTGTTAATAATTCAAGTCCAGAAAATGGAATTGGGGCAAGACTTACATGCTCACAGAACGGTGTCTGGGGAGGGCTTGATGGTGCTGGGTGCGTCTGTGACACAGGATTTCAGCGATCCTTGGATGGTCGCTCATGCGTGGGTACGTTTGTGTCTATTAGTTTATCCGTCTGTCCATTATTTGACCCCCCCCCCCCCCCCCCCCCCCCCCTCCCCATCAAAGGTTGTGATGCTGGGATGTACCTGTCTGTCAACTTCACCTGTCTCCCCTGTCCTGCTAACAGCAACAGCACACAACGAGGGCTGTCCGAGTGCCCCTGCTTTGAGGGATACTTCAGAGCTGTTGGAGAACCTCCAGAAAGAGAGTGTACTCGTAAGTGTGATGCTGGTGCAAGCCCCTTGCAGGTGCACTCCAGGGACAGAATTTCCTCTATAGGTATAATTACTGCAAGCCTTGTGGCTGTCCAGTTGTTTTGGGCTCCAAACGCCTTCTCCTGGCAGTGATGTGAGTAGCCACCTGTGTTTTACAATAGAGCAAACAAGGTCTCCTCATTTCTTAGTCAGGCCTCCTCAGTTCATGGCCTACAAGTACGAATTAAGGCCTCAGTAAATTGCTACCAGCTTTTGGGAGTTTATTATGTGCTAGCTGCATATTCACCTGCACCTGGTAGCCAGTGCAACTCACTGGTAGGGCAGACTCACCGTTCAGAAATCATGTCTCAGGTCTTACTCTCACCTTGTGGATACCTTAGCAGACTCTGATTGCATCCACCAGCTCGTACTTACATGTATAATTATAGTCTCATTCCAAGTCTGCCCATAGCTAGGCGACTAGGTACAGCTCATCACAGACATGATGTGGTGTCCATGCTGTCATCGCGAGCAATGTAATGGCGACCAATGCAAAGGGGTGCCACTCCCACATATAGATACCATACATGCATGGCAAAAAACAAATTGTTGGTTTGGCAATGTATTGGGTTTTTGCGATTGCGTGACTATCCTCTCAACGTAATTTCAAAAATGCAGGGCTTGTGCTCACCACAAGCCCTGCATTTTTAAAATTACGTTGAGAAGGATAGTCACGCAATCGCAGAAACCCATACATTGCCAATTTGCAAGCTTACCCAAGTATCGACTCCCTCCCACTGAATTCTTTTCCAGCACTGCATCCATAGAATTAGCATGAGGTTCACCAAATATCAACTTCTCCTTTTCTGGTGCTCTTACCTGTTGTCTAAATAAACTCCCCATCCTTGTAGCAAATTCAATTTTTGCCATGTTGCCCATAACTGGCCATCATGCATGATACATGTTCCATCGACTATAGCACCAGCCATCCCCATAAACCATCACCCATTCCAAGTCTGGTGCACCTATTAAAATACTTCTTTACCCCTTGTGACCTTGATCTTAGTCGTGACTACCACTAAAAGAAAGGTTTCTAATTTCATTGTTGGTCATAATCAAGAACAAAATTGGGTGATGCAGTTAAGGTGCAACTCAAATGATTTTCCATGTTGTTTGCAATGTGGTCACGCGGTTCAGCCACAAAAATAACGGTCAAAATTTCTTGATCTGGGTCTTAGCTGTGATCCATGACTGGTGTCTTAGCTGTGACCGGTGTAGGCCTTGGCGGATTTTGCTAGCATAATTTTGGGAAAAATAGGTGCCTCTGAGCATAGTGAATTATGCTGGGAAAAATAGGTACACTTTCTGACTATGATGAGAAAAATAGGTACAAAATAATGGGTTTGTAATTTGTAATCAACATCAGGTACGGGTTTAGATGTAGACTACTATAGGCTGGCTACGTATTAGTTAGCTACATGCATAGGCTATAGCTACATATTACATAGAACTACTCAGAAGTATACTGACTAGTATAACACGTAGCCTGATAGTTTATTGTTATTGATGCACTGTGCAGTGACATTGTCTCCCAAAACTAGTCAGTTTTCAAGTGTTTACAAATGTGTATTGATGTGAATTTTCAGAATCAATGCCAGCATAATTGAGAAAAATAGGTGAATAAAAAAGAAAAATAGGATAATAACAGAAGAAAAAAGAAAAGAAAAATCGGTAAAAGTTCAAACAAAATCCGCCAAGGCCTAGACCGGTGTCTGTAAAGAGTGACACCCCTTAAATTGAAAAGGGAAGGTAAAAGAGCTTACAACTTGACTACCAAGATGAGTCGCGACAGCTTCAGGATATAATGGTGACCAATAGAAAAACCAAAGTGCTCATAACTCTTACCTCCATGGTGAGTTTCAGCACTACCAGTATTACTGCATATGGCAGCAATCATGACAGTGTAGTGAGAATCTTCGTAGGCCATTCCTGAGCTGCATGCTGTGAAGTTTGATTACATTGTGACATTATGCGGACCATTTTTCAAATTTTTCTTACTATGGTATGCATGTGTGTGATGGTTGAGCCATTATAGCCCCATAGGTCTTTCCATAACATCATGACATTATTGCATTCTGAGTGTGCATTAAAATGCATGTTGTATAGTGAAGTCTTGTTCGCCTCACCATCAAACCCTGTTTGGTTGCTCTGAATTATACGTACAATTGTTATGCACTCACGCTAAACACCCACAATATACTCATGCATATACATGCACACACACACACACACCACACACACACAGAGCCCCCCTCTGCTCCTCTCAACTTGCAAGTGCTCCAAGTGACCAACACCACAGTCCAGCTCAGTTGGGACCCTCCAGTGAGCAATGGAGGGAGAGATGACCTGGAGTACCAACTCTCTTATCAGAGGACAGGTATCCCAGACATTGTGACAGTGTACGGTCGAGTCAATTTCACTTTGGGTCAGATCACAGGCCTCAGGCCATTCACACAGTATGTGGTGATGGTGAGTGGTGAGAATGGAGTGTCAGCCCAGGCCACTGACACCAGTGGGAGGACTGTCAGTGCAACCATCATGACTGAGGAGGGAGGTGAGTTCTCATTAATTTTTCTGCTCTGTGAATTGCAAGGTCTGATGTATAGACATTCTAATGTTGATTTTTATTACTAACTCTTCCTCCTCCTCCTCCTCCTCCTCCTCCTCCTCCCCTTCCCCCCTCCCCCTCCTCCTCCCCTCCCCCTCCCCCTCCCCCTCCTCCCCTCCTCCTTCTCCTCCTCCCCTCCTCCTTCTCCTCCTCCTCTCCTCCCAGTGCCCCCTACCATAACTCCTGAAACCGTCCAAGTCGATGAGGCTAGTGACATCATCACCTGGCAACCTCCAGCTGAGCCAAATGGACGGATCTTACACTACAACATCCGTATATATCGTGTGGAAGCGAATGGTAACGAGGAGCTGGTGGACACGGTGAGAGAGGTGCAGGGAACGACATATGACTTTTCAGCACGAGGGCTAAGTGGTGGAACTTACAACATTCAGGTTAGTCATCTGAGGGATTGTGAGACGGACCTGAGAGAGGATGCAGTCTGCACCCTGCACCCTGCACCCTGTACCGTGCTGAGATGTTTGCTATCAGCCAATGTCTCTACCACCTAGCATCATACCCATCTCACCTCAGTGTTTGTTGCTTGCAGTATTCTAACGCTGTGGTGAGAAGGTTGTTGGTAGTGGATACAAGCCTATCCATACCACCTTCTGAATTGTGCTGAATTTTCACATGTGAGCATAAGCTAGCTTATAGTGTACATGAGAATTTCTCAAGGAGGCAACATTATAGGAACTATGCACATGTATGCATGCATGCATGCACCACACACACACACACATGCACACACACCACACTCCTCCATTATCTTCCAGATCCAGGCCGCTTCAAGTGTTGGTGTTGGCGAGTTTTCCAACCCAGTCACACTCACCATTCAAGGTAGTACCTCTCAGTTGGCCAGTACAACTACATACAAACAAGAATTGTTTTAAAGTCACAACCAAGTCTTGCATGCATGGCTATAGCAATGGGAAATGCCGTTATCCATCCTACGTCCAATCCCATCCCTATTTTCCAAATGGGACTGGGCCGGACTTGGCTTTTCTTCGAGAGGCGGAGTATGACTGGCCATCATTCATTTTCTTTTGAGTGTTTGCTTTCTTTATGCATCTTTCATTCACAGGTTCTGAATCTCTAACGTTGATTGTTGCAGCAGTAATTCCTTCCGTTGTAGCAGTCGTTGCTATTGCACTGTTTGGAGCAGTGCTGTGCTTTTACATCCGATTAAGAGTGCAACTACACAAGAAACAGAATGCTGTTGTGGAGCCAAACCTTGCTGGGAGGCAAACCAAAGACACCAAGCAGAATGTTGCGTATGAGACTGCGATGCAAGCCGTAGCTACTGAAACAAACGTTGCATATCAGGTTGGTACGCAAGGTCAGAGTCCAGAGCAGCAGAATAGCTTGTGACATTGAACATCAAGGAACGATTGCTCCTTGTATAGACTTCCAAATTCTTGTGCGCAGTATAATGGTATGTAGTTGTGAGTGCCACATGCTGTATATTTCCTGCAGTTTCTTTTGTGTTTGTAACTAGTGCATCAATACATTAAGATTATAAGTGTGTGTGTGTCTACATGTGTACTGTGTGACTAACGGAAGGTGGGGGGGGGGGGGGGGGGGGGGGGGGGGGGGGGCAGAACTAGTGATGTACGCGACATTCGTACTTTTACACGGTACCAATACAGGTTTTTGCAGGAGATTTCTCAAGTGTGGTGTGCACTGGGGTGTTTTATATTGATTGAGTAGTTGTTGTAAGTGGGAAGAAAGACCAATCTTCAATACTGAACGCAGAAGTAAACACTGGCAAGAGTTTTTGATTGCAGACAATGGATAGACAAAGAAAGTGTATGGCAAGTATCAATGTGTATACTTTCTTTTGTCTATTTACAGCAATTGGGACAGACCCAGTTTAATAACATCCTTGAAAATTTGCATAAACGTTTACAAATTAGTTGATGAAGTAAAGAAGAAAACGTAAGATTGTCAACAATGGATAGACAAAGAAAGCTTACGTAAAGTATCTATATGTGCACACTTTTCATTTTGACTTTGTCTTACAGCAATTGGGGCCAGTTTTTAAAACATCCTTGCAAGACCAGTTAATTCCTTGTACATAAAATTAGTTGATAAAGTGAAAATGAAAACGTAACATCTATACAATTGTAACTGTTGTGTTTTAGCGCATCACAATTGACTGGCAGAACTTCACGGCCTAAAGTTATGGGTTAACAGCGTCCGGTGGGTTAGATAGATTTAATTTGAACAGGAAGTGCCCCATCAGCATATGCCGGACTACCTGGGGGTCCTGTATGCATACAACCAAGCAACAATCACACAAGAAAAAAAAAAACCACCAAATGAAAACAAAACAACAACAACAACAACAAAGAAAGGTTAGTTCCTAATGCTGTTAGGTTAGTTGCTAACTTCATTCAGTATTCGACGTACTCTACATCAAGTAACGAGAGTACCTTTGGAGTTGCTCTACTGCCGCTGCTGTCCCATAGCTTACAATTCGTGACATCATAGGGTGCTTTAATTTTCCTGACTGCTGAAAAATAGGCCAAAAAATGTTGCTGCATGCTTTGCATGCACCCATCAGGATTTATATTATAGTTGCAGGTTAGTTACAAACATCACAGGTTACTTGCTTCATCACAAGAAAGTAGCTACTAGAATTAAACTCCAATCCTATTGCTATTGCACTGTTTGGAGCAGTGCTGTGCTGTCACATCCGATTAAGAGTGCAACTACACAAGAAACAGAACAGTGTAGCAGCCAGAGATTATCCAGAGTATGCAGTTGTGGAGCCAAACCTTGCCGGGAGGAAAACCATAGACACGAAGCAGAACGTTGCGTATGAGACTGTGATGCAACCAATAGCTACTGAAACAAACGTTGCATATCAGGTTGGTATGCAAGGTCAGAGTCCAGAGCAGCAGTATAGCTTGTGACATTGAACATCAAAGAATAATTGCCCTAATTACATCTTTTGTATAGACATGTGAAATGCAGAATTATTCTTCTGCATTATAATAGTGACCGGTTGTGAGTGGCATGTGCAGTTTATTTGTTTGAGTTTTTCTTCAGTGTAATTTACCCATAGTGCTAGCTACATGGTAATACTGGTGAACTGCAACTTGTGCATGCCAGATTCCACATGGTTGTAGTCTCGTGCCCAATCGGAATAACCATCCGGTTGTCTAGTGCTGAAGTTAATAATTATTGCAGTACTCATCTCCTAACCGACACAACACAATTATTATCCATATATATATAATATATAGTTTTCATTACTGGTATAGTTATATAGTAGGCAGGTTATACATCTAGCATGCAGTCTATGATATTTTGACGGGAATTTGGAGAATTTGGCAAGGCTCATTTGATCAATCATCTGGTTGTGTATGCCCGTATCCAAGCTAGGTCATGAAGACGTGAAGCCAATAATAATAGCACTTGACTTTCACTGGACAGACAGACAATCCAATTGCCAACGTGCAAACTTCCGGAAAATTAATTTCAGTGCGCTGTCACTTCCTGTCTGAAAATTACACTGTGCAGTTCTAGCAATATATTTTTATCTTAATGGTCAGTAAAGAGTTAAGTAGTTTCGTACTGTCAGTCAGTAGTTAACCGTTTACCAGCTAATGACGCCTTAAGGTGTCATGAGACTTTCAGCTTCATGATGTCACATCCGGCAATGTCCTTGAGAGATAGGCTCTGCGCCAGCAGAGAGGGCGGGGCAGGGGGAGGTGGGTGGGTGCACCCGAAGGGTGCAAACAGCATGGCCGTGTCTGGGCTCCGCGATAGAAAGGTCTTGGTCGGCACTGGGAGGGCCATTTCCGCCGTTTTTGGCATAAATGGACTTAGAAAGTAGCTGTCTTGCCTTGTAGGGCCTCCATTTCCAGCATACATCGCCCGTTTTTCAGCTACGGCAGGTTGGCATTTCTCGGGAGGCTTGATTGCAAGCTCGTTAATTGGTGGGTGTGGTTAAGTCACGTATATGCTCAGTATAGCTGAAATTACCTGTGTGAGCAGTTTCGAGCCCAGCAATGCCAGGGAACAGAAATTAGGGTATGTTTAAGTGTTCTATAGACTGAAAATGACCTAGAGAAAGAATTTGGCCCCTAAAGAGTTAAGCAGCTTTGTATGGTCAGTAAGGAGTTAAACCAGAAAGGCCTGACAAAACAAGTTGCACACTACCACAATTTACATATACCCTACGTGTGCTGACAAGAGCTTGGGGAGAGGATTAGACTTCACTTATGACAGAAGCACCAGCACTTCACAGTCACTTTGATATGACACTGACAAGCTCATCGTTGAACTGGAGGAGCCTAGCGCCTGTTACGTGTAGCTATACAAATACAACAGCACTATCCTACGCATGCACTGTTTTCTTGTGAACTCATTGGTGGGTATCATCTATCACCCCAGGGAGGGAATTAGTATATGTAATAGCATGATTTGGAGTGCAATTTGGGAATTAATTGCACGAGTAAGGTTTGTAATTTCACGAGGCGAAGCCAAGTGAAATTACTGACCTTACGAGTGCAATTAATTCCCAAAATTGCACTCCAAATCATGCTATCACATATTAATCATATAGAAACTGAGTTATCAATCAGTTGCACAGCAAAATAATCTTTGATACAGTACACAGAAGTATATGCAACGACACGGATGCAGCTATCAGTCCGGTATCAGTCCCTATTATGTAGGCAGGAGGTCCTTGATGCTGTGTAGTAGCTAGCGTACTGCATGCTTGAATTGATTGTCACCAGCACTAGCCTCACACAGTGGTAGCTACTGTGATGCCACACTGTTTTTGCCACCGTCTCAAACCGCCGTACGGGCCCAGTTGTTGGTTGTCGGTATCCTTCAGGCCACGTGGCAACTCTTGGGCGCTGCTGGGACCTGGTAAGCATTGCTCGTAGGCGGAGCAGTGGGTGTGGCAGCATCGCCTTGCTGTTTATTTTCCATGGTTCGGCGACCGTCGAGTACGAGTTTCGGTGTCAGTCGCGTCGAGTACGAGTTCTCCCGCCCCAGCGACATCTTCGGTATTTTCGCACACGCTCTCATGAAGAAACGCAGCAATAGTGGGACAGGAAAATTCATTTGACAAGTAGCTACCCTCTGCCATGACGCTTAGCTACCTTTATGCACTCGATAATCGTTTGTTTACTTTTCTGTTCGAACCTAGAAACCATGTGCGCCAATTTTTGCACTCGTACCAGTGCAAAAAAGTGTAATCAGCAGCTGATTGGCTGAAAGCAGTGCAGATTACAGAAATAATTGCACTCTCGCGGTATAGGCGTTTTATACAGAAACTTGTTATCACTATATGATTATGGCTCATAACCACCCTCTGCTTCCATGAGATTTTAGATACAAGTGGGATATATATCAACGTTACAGCACAATCACACAGTAGGTACAGGATGCAGTCAGGATGGAATTCTTACCACTCCAGCTCCTTGTGTGTGTGTGTGTGTGTGTGTGTGTGTGTGTGTGTGTGTGTGTGTGTGTGTGTGTGTGTGTGTGTGTGTGTGTGTGTGTGTGTGTGTGTGTGTGTGTGTGTGCACATAAATGTGTGCATGTGCATAGGTGCGTTTTTCATGTGTGTATGTGTGAAAACGGAAACAAATCAGTTGATCATACAAATTCAGATGGTTGCAATAGTTCATAACAGCCCACAACAATGATGGTACTTCTACGTCTTCATAAGTCCCGTGGTGCAGGGCTAAAACTGCATTTGCATAGTCAGAGCCACATGTATCAGAGGAACCGCAACACCTCTCCCCCCCTGACGGATAGACGAGTGGAAGTGCAGGAAGTTGGGAGCTGAAACTTCTGGCAAGTGAGAGCCGGAAGGTCACTCCAATCAGCACCGCGTACTAAGAGCTGTGACCGGGGATTGTGCCCCTGTATACAGCAGATGTAGGTGTGGTGGGCGTGGCTTACCATATTACTCCATAAACTACCAAAAGTCACAATAGATGGTCACGGGGTCACAGGTACTTTTTGGATGGTCACAGGCTATGACCTCGGTCGTAGCTCTAAGTAGGACATGCATTAGAGTGACCGCCCTTTGCTCTATGCACACGAACAGGTCTCACTCAGCTCTACCCCCTCACCTGTGGGCATCCTATAGGGAGGTCGACCCCCGGTCGGTATCCTCCCCCGCATCATCCCGGAGGGGGGTCTCCGATTGGCTCCTGGTTGGGACACACCCGACCTGAACACACGAGAGAGAGAAGAATAGAAAATCAATCATACTAGTAATATTTTTAGAGCACAGCTACTCAGAATCCAGCAATCTGATTGGATACAGCCAGGTCTCTAAATCCCAACTAGAAACAAAAAATTTTCTTACAAAAATTACAAATGATTTAGTGATGGCCACCCCGATCGACTCCCGAAAAAGCAGACAAACAAGGAATGCCATTAACCAGCCTCAGTCCCATCCCATTGAAAAATGTAGAATTTAGGGATGGGATGGGACTGAGGCTGGTTAATGGCATTCCTTGTTTGTCTGCTTTTTCGGGAGTCGATCGGGGTGGCCATCACTAAATCATTTGTAATTTTTGTAAGAAAATTTTTTGTTTCTAGTTTGTGAGGTTTTTTGAGCGCATGGAATGCGTAACTTTCATGATGTCATTTTATTAATTGCCTTGATGGATATGAACCTTCTGCTGGGCACTGAGCAGGCTTTGATGCTTCATTCTATTTCCACTACCAAAACTCGAACCTCACTCACAGTATTGGTGGTATATACATGTTCCGCACTGTAGTTACGTCATGAAAAGAAAGCCACGCCTCCATGATGGCATAGTCACGATAGATCTTGGCAAGAACAGGTTGGTAGAAATTCCTCGCAGCGGTAGTGAGGCACCAGATGATGGATTCACAAGGATTCAGCTGATCACCAAGCGCCCAAAATGCTGTAAAAAAGAATGCAACGTTCGTTTGCATGTGAACTGCGCATGCGCATTTGGCACGCGTGACCTCTGGTTGCATCAAAATGGCTTCGTGCTAGCAATTCACGGAATCGTAGCTAGCCAGCAGTGCCTTTCTTGCCAGTATGTAGTCAAAAGGGCCGAAAGGAGCTACTACGACGAAAGCGATGTTGTTCTGTGAGTGAACTAGCTCAGGAAATGCTTTTGTTGTCCAGCTATGCTAGTCAATGAGAAAGAAGAAGAAGAAGAAAGAAAGAAGATGACGAAATCGGAATTTTACGGCGACTTATTACTCGACTCCCGCGTACTCTCAGGTACGTTTGCGAGTGTTTTTGTGAACTGCTAGGCAGTATCATTCTGTCTGCATGCTTGGTTTGGGGGGTAGTAGCTTCTTTGGCCGTTTTCCTGCTGGTGTATCAGTATGGTATTTCGAAATTTCCTTAGCCATCCCTAAATAGAGAACGCTACCGCGTTCTCTGATACAGTCCATGAATCGTGGACTCTACATGTAATTGCCCCAGGCTTAGCTAGCGTTATGGTTATTCATTATCATGTAGAGATGCAGTACAAGGCATTATATTTTACAGTACACATACAAGTCAGAGTCGATTACAGCACCTACGGATGTAGATACAGACTGTTCATAGGCCACGCTAGCAGTTCTTGTTCAGAGTGGTCGTCGCATACGTACTTAAATACCCAGTAACTCTTCTGACTCCATTGCTAGCCACTCCTTGAGAGTTGTCACTCCACAAGTGTAAGCTTAGTTTCCATGGCAGTGGCAGTGCTTGTCCAATGGAATCGGCATCTAACTATTATCAACAGTTATGAACTGCTGCAATTATGTATGGTGTTACCATTAATGTCATTGGGTGGAATTTGCACAAGGGTAAAAAAAAACAAAACAGAACCTGATTGAGCTCATGACTGGAATTGGTTGTTATTCTTATCCAAATAAAGCCCATGCAGCCGTCCCCATAGTAACCACTCAACAAACTACTCCCACATTCATATTTCCAACAGTAATGCCGGCAAACTACAGCTGTGTATACATGCAAATACACGCACAGATCTCCTCACATTGGAATCCTTGTGTTCAGCTGAGCGCGCTAGCTTGCTGTAACAACTGTAGCTTCGTCCACCAGGTCGTCTTCTGCTCCGCTTTCTTGACCGTATACTTGACTAGACCTCTCGGACCAGCCCCGCCCACACGTAAATTGTGTTCCGCCCGAAAGTACACAAGTACTTATTGTACAAATGTAGGGGTACGTATTCGAGAATGTGGCGTTTGGTTGCTGTAGTGATCTTGTTGCAAGTGCTGACTTTGCTGAGAGAGAGTTTTGCCCAAGCACCAGGCGATGCTGATCCTTTCTGCACCGAAACCCTGCCTGGTATCGGATTTAACATCCTAGACTACGCTCCCGAGGTCAAGCCTCTGATGGACTCACGCCACTACCAGAACTTGCTACCTCCACATCCGAATCCAGTCTGGCAAGAAGTGGACAATGATGACAATAATCCTACTTCTTTAACAACTGATGTAAGTTGGGTAGAGATTTTGTAGTATAGTTCAGGAGCACATTAGTTGGTACTCAGCTCTAGTGTATGAGTGAGTGGATGCAGTGGACAACGATAACAATAATCCTAGTGGTATTACAACTGATGTAAGTTGGGTAGAGATTAAACACATAATTATGAGGACGTATGCGGACCTTGTGTGAGTTTTACAAAGCAATAATTATTTTTACCCTTTCCAGTGGACTCAGAATACTAATATTGCTTGCAGACAGGCTGCTTTTGTGTGTGGATTTCCAGCTGGCACCCAAGACAACTGGATGATCACTCAGCACATCAGCAGGATGGTTGATGGTACTGCACTGCCACAAGTTAATGTGCAGGTAGACTTTCAACTGAACTCTTGCACTCAAATGAACAACTGTGGTCGGACGTTTGCCTTCCACAAATATGAGACGTCAACCATCGATGCAACAGCAGCAAGAAACCTCACCAACTATGAGTTTGTCCCTCCTCGGATAACCCCCACCGATGGCAGTGGTGATGTAAGAGAGAACTCCTCAGTACAAATAGACTTTTCGACAGCAGCAACTGGTGTCTACCTGGGGATCCGAGACAAGACTTCGTGTGTATTTGTTCATCGTGTGCTAGTATTTTACTATGTTTGTCCTGCAGAGACGTCAGATCTCATTACTCGCCCTGAGATGATAGCTCCTCGCATTGGTAACAGTGCACCAATTGTGGTTAATGGACAGTGTGTTGAGAATTCCAGTCCAGAAAATGGAATTGGGGCAAGACTTACATGCTCACAGAACGGTGTCTGGGGAGGGCTTGGTGGTGCTGGCTGTGTATGTGACACAGGATTTCAGCGATCCTTGGATGGTCGCTCATGCGTGGGTACGTTCATGTCCATCTGTTTATCCGTCTGTCCATCATTTTATCCCCCCCCCCCCCCCCCCCCCCCACCCCCTCCAAAGGTTGTGATGCTGGGCTGTACCTGTCTGTCAATGGCACCTGTCTTCCCTGTCCTGCTAACAGCAACAGCACACAGCGAGGGTCGTCCGAGTGCCCCTGCTTTGAGGGATACTTCAGAGCTGTTGGAGAACCTCCAGAAAGAGAGTGTACTCGTAAGTGTGATGCTGATGCGAGCCCCATGCTGCTGCACTCCAGGGACAGAATTTCCTGTAGCTACAATGACTGCAAGCCTTGTGGCTGCCCGGTTTTGGGCTCCAAATGCACGAGTTAAGGCCTCAAGGATAGGGCAGACTCGCCTTTCAGAAGCATGTCTCAGGTCTTACTCTCACCCCGTGGATACCTCTGATACCATACGTGGCAAAACACAAATTGTTGGTTTGGCAATATATTGGGTTTCTGCAATTGCGTGACTATCCTTCTCAACGTAATTTCAAAAATGCAGGGCTTGTACCCACCACAAGTGGTTGAGTAAGTTAGTCACGCAATTGCAGAAACCCAATACATTGCCAATTTGGAAGCTTCTCCCACTGAATTCATTTCCAGCACTGCATTCATTCGAATTAGCATGAGGTTCACCAAAATCAACTTTTCCTTTTCTGGTGCTATTACCTGTTGTCTAAATAAACTCCCCATCCTTGTAGCAAATTCAATTGTTGCACTGGCCATCATGATAAATATTCCATTGACTATAGCACCAGCCATCCCCATAAGGCATCACCCACTCCAAGTCTCATGCACCTATTAAAATACTTCTTTATCCCTTGACCATTTTGTGACCTTGATCTTAGTCATGACTACCACTAAAAAAAGGGTTATTTTCGTTGTCGGTCATGACAAGTGGTCAAGAACAAAATTGGGTGATACAGTTAAGGTGCAACTCAAACGGGAAATGATTTTCCTACAATGTGGTCACGTGGTTCAGCCACAAAAATAACGGTCAGAATTTCTTCATCTGGGTCTTAGCTGTGACCGGCTTCTATAGAGAGTGACACCCCCTTAAATTAAAAGGGATGGTAAAAGAGCTTACAACTTGACTACCAAGATGAGTCACGACAGCTTCAGGATATAATGGCGACCAATAGAAAAACCAAAGTGCTCATAACTCTAACACCATGGTGAGTTTCAGCACTACCAGTATTACTGCATATGGCAGCAATCATGGCAATGTAGTGAGAATCTTTGTAGGCCATTCCTGAGCTGCATGCTGTGAAGTTTGATTACATTGTGACATTATGCAGAACATTTTTCAAATTTTTTCTTACTATGGTATGCATTGTGTGTGATGGTTGAGCAATTATAGTCCCATAGGTCTTCCATAACAGTGTATATGATCGTGACATTCTGAGTGTGCATTAAAATGCATGTTGCGGAGTGGTCTTGTTCGCTTCACCATCAAAATGCATGTATATTTCCCTGTTTGGTTGCCTTGAGTACAATAACTACCCCGCGCGCGCATGCGCGAAGCGGGGTTAAGCAATCGGTTTTGTCCGTCTGTCTGTCAGTCGTCTGTCGCCCGCAAAAAATTGAAATCTCGCCACATAGACCCTCAAAAAACATCCAAATGGAGTCAAACAATAGCAAATAGCAAAAAACTGCTCTATGTGTACCTGACTGAAGTCAAGGCGCTCCGGTTCGCTGTATTGCGGCTATTTCCTACTTTTCATAACTATTCATAACATTGGCTCCACCTCTTCGTGACCTCAGAGTCCCATCAAGAACAAGACACGCAGTGCATTTGGAAACTTCATGCTTCGAGATGACCGCTAGGAAACTGTTTTCTCACGATCTATGTTATTCACAGACATCGTGGCTATTGTTTCGACTGTTTTTCCAGCTATTTCCTATTATTCGTAACATTTTGCCCCACCTCTCCAGCTTCACAATATTTATATATACGGTAAGCGGTCACTCCCACACCTTGGATATGGCCATACACGAAAACAGTATACGCGATAGCCGCCTCGGCAGAGATGTCACGTCGATTGTAGCTGCACTGCATGCATCCTGGCATGTAGCTAGACGTTCAGCGCGGGGTATGTGTTCTATGAACACCTCTAGTTATTGTTATGCACTCATGCACAATATAACACATACATACAGAGCCCCCCTCTGCCCCTCTCAACTTGCGAGTACTCCAAGTGACCAACACCACAGTCCAGCTCAGTTGGGACCCTCCAGTGAGCAACGGAGGGAGAGATGACCTGGAGTACCAACTCTCCTACCAGAGGACAGGTGTCCCAGACAATGGGACAGTGCACGGTCGAGTCAATGTCACTTCGGGTGAGATCACTGGCCTCAGGCCATTCACACAGTATGTGGTGATGGTGAGTGGTGAGAATGGAGTGTCAGCCCAGGCCACTGACGCGAGTGGGAGGACTGTCAGTGCAACTATCATGACTGAGGAAGGAGGTGAGTTCTCATTGATTTTTCTGCTCCATGAATTGCAAGATCTGTTGTATAGATATTCTAATGTTGATTTCTCTTCCTCCTGCTCCTACTGCTCCTCCTCCTCCTCCTCCTCCTCCTCCTCCTCCTCCTCCTCCTCCTCCCCCTCCTCCCCCTCCTCTCCTCCTCCTCCTCCTCTCCTCCCAGTGCCCCCTACCATAACACTTGGAACCGTCCGAGTCAATGAGGCTAGTGACATAATCACCTGGCAACCTCCAGCTGAGCCAAATGGACAGATCTTGCACTACAATATCCGTATATATCGTGTGGAAGCGAATGGTAACGAGGAGCTGGTGGACACAGTGAGAGAGGTGCAGGGAACAACGTACGACTTTTCAACACGAGGGCTAAGTGGTGGAACTTACAACATTCAGGTTAGTCATACGCGTCTGAGGGTTTGTGGGACGGACCTGAGAGAGGATGCAGTCTGCACCCTGTACCCTGCACCCTGCACCCTGCACCCTGTACCCTGCACCCTGTACCCTGCACCCTGTACCCTGCACCCTGTACCCTGCACCCTGTACCCTGCACCCTGTACCCTGCACCCTGTACCCTGTACCGTGCTGACGTGGTCCAATTTTTTCTATATATCAGCCAATTAATGTCTCTACCACCTAGCTTCATACCCTTCTCACCTGAATTTTCTTCACATGTGAGCATAAGCTAGCTTATAGTGTACACGAATTTCTCAAGGAGGCAACGTTATTGGAAGTACGCACATGTATGAATGCATGCACCACACACACACATACACACATGCACACATACCACACTCCTCCATTATCTCCCAGATCCAGGCCGCTACAAGTGTTGGTGTTGGCGAGTTTTCCAACCCAGTCACACTCACCATTCAAGGTAGCCTAACCTCAGTTGGCCAGTATACAACTACGTTCAAACAAGAATTGTTTTGAACTCACAGCCAAGTCTTGCACGCATGGCTATAGCAATGGGAAATACCGTTATCCATCCTACGTCCAATCCCATCCCTATTTTCCGAATGGGACTGGGTCGAATTGAGGCAATGGGTTTTCCCCTTGTTTTGAGAGGTGGAGTACGACTTCCCATCGATAAATCCCTTTCATTTTCTTTTGAGTATTTGCATGCTTTCTTTATACATCTTTCTTCCATCTCATTCACAGGTTCTGAATCTCTAACGTTGATTGCTGCAGCAGTGATTCCTTCCGTTGTAGCAGTCGTTGCTATTGCACTGTTTGGAGCAGTGCTGTGCTGTCACATCCGATTAAGAGTGCAACTACACAAGAAACAGAACAGTGTGGCAGCCAGAGATTATCCAGAGTATGCTGTTGTGGAGCCAAACCTTGCTGGGAGGCAAACCATAGACACGAAGCAGAACATTGCGTACGAGACTGCGATGCAAGTCATAGCTACTGAAGCAAATGCTGCATATCAGGTTGGTATGCAAGGTCAGAGTCCAGAGCAGCAGAATAGTTTGTGACATTGAACATCAAAGAACGATTGCCCATAATTACATAGACTTCCATGTGAAATGCAGAATTATTCTTCTGCATTATAATAGTGACTGGTTGTGAGTGGCATGTGCAGTTTATTTGCTTCAGTTTCTGTTTTTATTTGTAACCATAGTGCTACATAATAATACTGGTGAACTGCAACTTGTACCAGATTCCACATGATTGTATATAGTCTTGTGCCCGGTCGGAATAACCATCCGGTGACTTTCAGCTCAGTCTTCATTTGTTTTGGCAAACTGCCGGAAAAACCGGACAGAACTGGAAGTCCTACTCATGGAATACATACATAATTGCAAGAGAAATTTGTTTTCTCATTGGTCAGCCTGGATGAAATACTTGACGATCCACACAAGAAGGTTCTTAATGAAGACCAAGTTTTCCGCCGAAAGTCGCCAGACACTCTTCTCGTAAGAGTGGGGCCTGGGCACGAGACTAGACTAGCATGATTGTGGTAAACGAATCTGCTTACCTGAGTTTCCACAATCACAATCTTGTCGAGCAGTGTATGCCTATAATGTGGAATAAAGGTTATTTTGCGTCAAGTCTTGCTCTAGTTGAGTTAATCTGCTTACTAGAAATGATCGGCATATAGCTACTGCTCAACTGACGTGCTCTTAAAAGCATGTGATTGTGGAAACTCAAGTTAGGTGAACAAAGGTTATTTACCTGTAAGCAAATCATTGTGTGCTCTTGAGGCTGACTGTGCAGTGAGTGTCTTGATCTGGCATGTAGCCATAGTTACTATGCCATAGTCATGTCATGGTTCTTCTTGGAGCAGATTTGACTATATGGGATGGTTAGATTTGCCCCTTCCATACACATTCACACGCACACAGGAACCATACACTACACATGCAAACCAAGGCCATGCACACCATGCACACACACTGCACATTCACAAACCCCAAACAGTTATACAGTTTAGCTCAGGAGCCCATAACGAGAAGGAGCGTCCAACTACGAGAACAAGTCTGTTAAGTAACAGCGCTTGTTGTTGACCATATACAGCAAGTAGGAATCTGTACTGTGGTCACACTGAAGTGTATAATTTTATTCACGAACCAGCAGGTGGGCTTAGACTACAGGAAGGCTGGATCTTGTTACGTAAGAGGTTCCAAATAACGGCATGGTTAGGTTGCTGCTGTTTGATGAACATGTTCTGTTGCTAAAATGCTATATACAGTAAGTTGGACGCTCCTTCTCGTTATGAGCTCCTGTTTAGCTACATGTACATACCTCATGGCACTTACAATTAGAGCAATGAGCAATGAGCAATGTTGATAGGGGTGTTACCAAGGCATGATAACATGTCTAGCCTCGTTCCCAGGCTCCGCCCAGCTTATCAGCGCTTTGCGCTTGCAGTAAGTGGGCGGGGCCTGGAAATGAGGCTATAACATGTCCATAAATTCCACATGAGTACAACAAATGAGATCTGCATGCATAATATTCTACAATCAGCATTCATGCCTATTTATGCTGGAGGTTACATCACCGTAGCTATAATAAGGACATCCAGGAGCATTCTCCTTCATCAAAACCAGAAGACCTAATACTTTTGTTTTTTGATTACTCATAGCTATAGTTAGTAGGCAGGTCTGGTTATACTTCTAACGTGCAGTCTTCACAGGGGAAGTTGCAGGTAAGTTGGCAAGGCTCAAATCATCTGCACTCAGTCCCCACCTTGCTATATAGTACTACCATTGTAGCTTCGTCTCCTGCTCCGCTTTTTTGACCGTATACTTGACCCCTGACCTAGCTAGACCCGCCCGCGGCCCGGCCGGCCCACCCGAAAGTACAAGTGCAGGGTAGCTACGGCATGTTATAGCTGCGTATGGGTACGGCCAGAATGTTGTGGCTGTTGGTTGCTGTAGTGATCTTGTTGCAATTGACTTTGTTGAGAGAGACTTTTGCCCAAGCTCCCGACGATGCTGATCCTTTCTGCACAGTAACCCTGCCTGGTATCGGAATTAACATCCTAGACTACGCTCCCGAGGTCAAGCCTCTGATGGACTCACGCCACTACCAGAACTTGCTACCTCCGCATGCGAATGCAGTCTGGCAAGACGTGGACAACGATAACAATAATCCTGTTGGTACCTCAACTGATGTAAGTCGGGTAGAGATTAAACACATAATGGGACTTGTGTATCTGAGCTTTACATTGTACCATGCAATAATTTCACCCTTTCCAGTGGACTCAGAATACTAATGTTGCTTGCAGACAGATTGCTTTAGTATGTGGATATACGGCTGGCAACCAAGACAACTGGATGATCACTCAGCACATCAGTAGGGTGGTAGGTGGTACTGCACTGCCACAAGTTATTGTGCAGGTAGACTTTCAACTGAACTCTTGCATTCAAATGAACAACTGTGGTCGGACATTCGCCATCCACAAGTATGAGACGTCAACCATCAATGCAACAGCAGCAAGAAACCTTGATAACTACGAGTTTGTCCCTCCTCGGATAACCTTCAC
The DNA here is from genome assembly GCA_963931865.1 of Axinella damicornis. Taxonomy (NCBI): domain Eukaryota; kingdom Metazoa; phylum Porifera; class Demospongiae; order Axinellida; family Axinellidae; genus Axinella; species Axinella damicornis. The sequence continues at coordinate 11,990,850 of OZ007514.1, read as the reverse complement.
CGATGGCAGTGGTGATGTAAGAGAGAACTCCTCAGTACAAATAGACTTTTCCACAGCAGCAACTGGATTCTACCTGGGGATCCGAGACGAGACTTCATGCATACTTGTTCATCGTGTGCTAGTATTTTACTATGTTTGTCCTGCAGAGACATCAGATCTGGTTACTCGCCCTGAGGTGATAGCTCCTCGCATTGGTAACAGTGCACCAATTGTGGTTAATGGACAGTGTGTTAATAATTCAAGTCCAGAAAATGGAATTGGGGCAAGACTTACATGCTCACAGAACGGTGTCTGGGGAGGGCTTGATAGTGCTGGGTGCGTCTGTGACACAGGATTTCAGCGATCCTTGGATGGTCGCTCATGCGTGGGTACGTTTGTGTCTATTAGTTTATCCGTCTGTCCATCATTTGACCCCCCCCCTCCCCATCAAAGGTTGTGATGCTGGGATGTACCTGTCTGTCAACTTCACCTGTCTCCCCTGTCCTGCTAACAGCAACAGCACACAACGAGGGCTGTCCGAGTGCCCCTGCTTTGAGGGATACTTCAGAGCTGTTGGAGAACCTCCAGAAAGAGAGTGTACTCGTAAGTGTGATGCTGGTGCAAGCCCCTTGCGGGTGCACTCCAGGGACAGAATTTTATCTATAGGTATAATTACTGCAAGCCTTGTGGCTGTCCAGTTGTTTTGGGCTCCAAACACCTTCTCCTGGCAGTGATGTGAGTAGCCACCTGTGTTTTACAATAGAGCAAACAAGGTCTCCTTATTTCTTAGTCAGGCCTCCTCAATTCATGGCCTACAAGTACGAGTTAAGGCCTCAGTAAATTGCTACCAGCTTTTGGGAGTTTATTATGTGCTAGCTGCATATTCACCTGCACCTGGTAGCCAGTGCAACTCACTGGTATAGGGCAGACTCACCGTTCAGAATCATGTCTCAGGTCTTACTCTCACCTTGTGGATACCTTAGCAGACTCTGATTGCATCCACCAGCTCGTACTTACATGTATAATTATAGTCTCATTCCAAGTCTGCCCATAGCTAGGCGACTAGGTACAGCTCATCACAGACATGATGTGGTGTCCATGCTGTCATCGCGAGCAATGTAATGGCGACCAATGCAAAGGGGTGCCACTCCCACATATAGATACCATACATGCATGGCAAAAAACAAATTGTTGGTTTGGCAATGTATTGGGTTTTTGCGATTGCGTGACTATCCTCTCAACGTAATTTCAAAAATGCAGGGCTTGTGCTCACCACAAGCCCTGCATTTTTAAAATTACGTTGAGAAGGATAGTCACGCAATCGCAGAAACCCATACATTGCCAATTTGGAAGCTTACCCAAGTATCGACTCCCTCCCACTGAATTCTTTTCCAGCACTGCATCCATAGAATTAGCATGAGGTTCACCAAATATCAACTTCTCCTTTTCTGGTGCTCTTACCTGTTGTCTAAATAAACTCCCCATCCTTGTAGCGAATTCAATTTTTGCCATGTTGCCCATAACTGGCCATCATGATAGCTACATATTCCAGTGACTATAGCACCAGCCATCCCCATAAACCATCACCCATTCCAAGTCTGGTGCACCTATTAAAATACTTCTTTACCCCTTGTGACCTTGATCTTAGTCGTGACTGCCACTAAAAGAAGGGTTTCTAATTTCATTGTTGGTCATGATCAAGAACAAAATTGGGTGATGCAGTTAAGGTGCAACTCAAATGATTTTCCATGTTGTTTGCAATGTGGTCACGCGGTTCAGCCACAAAAATAACAGTCAAAATTTCTTGATCCGGGTCTTAGCTGTGATCCATGACCGGTGTCTTAGCTGTGACCGGTGTCTGTAAAGAGTGACACCCCCTTAAATTGAAAAGGGAAGGTAAAAGAGCTTACAACTTGACTACCAAGATGAGTCGCGACAGCTTCAGGATATAATGGTGACCAATAGAAAAACCAAAGTGCTCATAACTCTTACCTCCATGGTGAGTTTCAGCACTACCAGTATTACTGCATATGGCAGCAATCCTGACAGTGTAGTGAGAATCTTCGTAGGCCATTCCTGAGCTGCATGCTGTGAAGTTTGATTACATTGTGACATTATGCGGACCATTTTTCAAATGTTTTCTTACTATGGTATGCATGTGTGTGATGGTTGAGCCATTATAGCCCCATATAGTGCAGCGGCGTATCAAACCAATCGTTCACTTTTTGATAAAAGCACCAAAATTGGTACTCATATTGTTTAATATACTGTGAACATTTTTAGATATTGAGGCATGTGAAATTGTGCCTGCGTCAGCTGCGGTGGGCAGTTTCCAAAATGGCCGCCATGTGGCATTATTCGATGAGAATAATGCAGTACTAATAGGGGTCTTAGGGTTCTTTTGCATAACTGCCCCATCCTTGCTAGAATTATTCTGTGTTTATGTGCCACGTTAAATACAGCAGTGATTTCCGGAAATGGACATGCATATAGAGGTCTGGTTATTAATTATAATGAACCTTTCTGGGAACAGAAACCGGCATCTTGCAGGTCTAGTAGCAGGGATTCTATACAGACTTTGAGAGGGGGGCTGCAAGATATAGGCATCTAAGAAGAATTATGCTACCTGCATTCCTGCAAGAAAAATGGGCTGACTGCCGGGATTCATATTAGGGAAAACATCTGGGGTACAAATTAGTATGTTTTGGGTGACAATCTTGGATTTTTAAAGTCCAAAAGGAGCCAGTGATAGCGTTCAAAAGGAGATGTGTTCTCTGCATTGCTAAAAGTGGTTACAGATTTGTACCAGTCCACCCAGAGGACCTATAGCTCTGTTGGGCATGAAACAGCAGGGCAAAATATGATTGTGCTAATGCCATTAAGGCACTTGCCGGTGCAATTACTGTGCAATGGATTATCATAAGACCATAATCCTGGTGTTGTATATATGTCAAGCAGACTATGATATGATGAGCCAGGCATGCGGAGTTCCTCTTGCAGATGAATGCGAAGGATCAACATGATGCTTGGTCTTTTGGGGTATTCTCTTTGACACCATAGCATTGGGAATTTGGCCTAACAATGGGATTTTGCCTACTAAGGGAAATTTCAAAGTGGTTCCATACAGTTAGCATGGAAAGGCAAGGTGGTGGAACAGGAGAAATAGTTAGAATACATTACATGCAGGGATTATTATAGAGTCGGTAGACTCTATATGTAGGGATACGACAGACACGCAATATATGCTAATACAAAAAAATCTCTCCAAATCTCAGAAACGGTACACTTATAAGCCTTTATAACAACATACCAGTCATCTTTGAGTGTTTTCATGTCCAACAAGACTCCCAGTGCCGCGAAAAATAATCGCGAAAGTACCAAAGCAGGCACTCGCAAAACGGGCAAATTGTCCTTCTTTCTTTCTTCTTCTTCTTCAGACAACTTAGCTCAACTGATGGTTTTCGCACAAAACAGCAGCATTTTCAACCGAGCAGTGCAACGTCCCATTGCTTTCTCACAACCTCTGTGATGACAAATTTCAGCTCAAACATGCGCCTGCTGCTAAAAAAATGACATAAAGGATGTAGGGATACCAAAACGGCGAAAAGTAAGGAAACAAGGTAGGGATGATCACACAAAACAGTGAAGTATACAATCCCCCCTACATATCTTTCTTCATTATATGGAAAATGATTTGTAGCTAACCATGGCTTAGCTTACAGATAAATAATCAAGACACACTTGGCAGCTAATCATCATGCCCAAAATGCTAAGGGCCTACCAAAGCCGATGCAGTACACATGAATGCCTAAGCTCAAAGTGGTGGAAAATGGAGTGTGTAGGAAATGAGCTTTGGACAAACTACGTATGCTGACCCCCCTCTTCCGAAAGCCAGCTATATAATATTATACTACCCTAGATCTGAGGTTTGTGGTCTCCAAAGTCAGGTGTTTCATATACATACAGTGGCTTGCAACTGTGGGCTTTTTCCGACTTGGAGATATTTGTGCCAACAGGTCAGCAACATGATATTTGGCTACATGATTGCATTGTTTATTTGTGTCGACAGGACAGTTTCATGCTGGCAATAAGTGCATTGGGAACAACTATAGGGGATCAATGAGTTATGTGCAGTGGTAGCCTACTGAGCAGTAAGGGATATATATATACAAAGCAAGGGCCATTACGTATTTCCAACATAGGATATAATTATAGACAAGGGAGAGCATTATTGACAACCCCTCCCTCCAGGCCATTGGGACTGGGAATCAGCCTATAATTATTGAAATCGCAGTTTTAGAATCAGGGCAGTAACCACTGTGGCAAAGGCATCCCATGCATGCATACATTCCGCATTAATTTGTTGGGTAGAAGCGTACAAAATCCATACTTGAATGCCTAGACATGTCAATGGTTAGTTTCACATCATGACCGTAACGTTGTCTACAGGTACATGCTGGCTAGCCACTGCATGGACTTATCTTTCCCGTCACTGACTTTCGTGCACGTGTTGTAGTATATGTATACTAGTATCACAAAACGTTGTGCATCATACGTACTCATAGGAAAGGAGAGGGGAGCCACACCCAGGATAGAGTGTCCTATTGGGGAAAGTACATCTTCCAGTGGACAATGGTGGAAGGGCCACCATTCCACCCAAACACCGAAGGACTAGGTATAGATATGCAGATATGCACCTGTTATCCATAGTTGGGGAGTGAAGCTGTCATGTGATCAGCAGCAAGTGAGTTATCGGAAAGCTCTCACTGCCACTGCTGCACTGCATCATTGACCTGACTCACCTCCAATGAACAGTGGTAGCTAGCTGGTACCAATGGCCAAAAGAACAGAGTTAATTGGGAATGGCAGGCAACTGATTATCACTGTAAAACGAGAAGGGTTGTTTTAACCAGGCTGTGGTCACCTCAGTTGCATCTCAGGGCCCCCTTGCATGGTGACCAAGGAATGAACACACATTGTCAAGTGCATCCTATCAGTAGCTATCCAAATAGGAAAACCTAATAGAACAGCTGCACTTCCAAACAATGTGCATTCAAGCAGATCATTTACACTGCTTGACCACTATAGGTCCTCCAACAGACATACAGATGGGTAAACAATTAAGCTAAGTCACGTAGCTATAATTACGAAACGTTAGAAGTGAGGCTACACAACATTTGTGGTTGTGGATACATTCTTCGACCACCACAGTGGAGGAAGCACTGGGATGCAACTAGGGTGACCAGAGTCTGGTTAAAACAACCCTTCTCATTTTAAAGTGTATGGGACGCCAGACAATGGTGAACCAGGGTGGAGCTGATTATTCACAAACATTATATAGCAACACTAGCTGTGGAGACAGCTGCAAGCTGTAGCAGTAGTAAGTAAAGTAGCTATGGGTTATTCAATCACCCGCCCACCTAGCTGTTCCCTCTTTCTTTCATATAGCCGCTACTGTCCACTGCATGAGTCCTCTCTCAGTGAGACCGAGTCAGGTGTTAAATTTGTGTTTCAAGTGTAGAAGTGCTTGAAGGATTGCCACTAAGAGTCATTTAAGACAACATTGCCAAATTTGGTAATGTTGCATGGTGGCCATTTTGGAAACTGCCCACCACGGCTGATGCAGGCACAATTTCACATGCCTCAATATCTGAAAATGTTCACAGTATATTACTCTATATGTGTACCAATTTTGGTGCTTTTATCAAAAAGTGAATGATTGGTTTGGTATGTCTGGCTATGCCGCTGCACTAATAGGTCTTTCCATAACGTCATGACATTATTGCATTCTGAGTGTGCATTAAAATGCATGTTGTATAGTGAAGTCTTGTTCGCCTCACCATCAAACCCTGTTTGGTTGCTCTGAATTATACGTACAATTGTTATGCACTCACGCTAAACACCCACAATATACTCATGCATATACATGCACACACACACACACACACCACACACACACACACACACCACACACACACACACACACCACACACACACACACACACCACACACACACAGAACCCCCCTCTGCTCCTCTCAACTTGCAAGTGCTCCAAGTGACCAACACCACAGTCCAGCTCAGTTGGGACCCTCCAGTGAGCAATGGAGGGAGAGATGACCTGGAGTACCAACTCTCTTATCAGAGGACAGGTATCCCAGACATTGTGACAGTGTACGGTCGAGTCAATTTCACTTTGGGTCAGATCCCAGGCCTCAGGCCATTCACACAGTATGTGGTGATGGTGAGTGGTGAGAATGGAGTGTCAGCCCAGGCCACTGACACCAGTGGGAGGACTGTCAGTGCAACCATCATGACTGAGGAGGGAGGTGAGTTCTCATTAATTTTTCTGCTCTGTGAATTGCAAGGTCTGATGTATAGACATTCTAATGTTGATTTTTATTACTAACTCTTCCTCCTTCTCCTCCTCCTCCTCCTCCTCCTCCTCCCCCTCCCCCCTCCCCCTCCTCCTCCCCTCCCCTCCCCCTCCCCCTCCCCCTCCTCCTCCTCCTCCTCTCCTCCCAGTGCCCCCTACCATAACTCCTGAAGCCGTCCAAGTCGATGAGGCTAGTGACATCATCACCTGGCAACCTCCAGCTGAGCCAAATGGACGGATCTTACACTACAACATCCGTATATATCATGTGGAAGCGAATGGTAACGAGGAGCTGGTGGACACGGTGAGAGAGGTGCAGGGAACGACATATGACTTTTCAGCACGAGGGCTAAGTGGTGGAACTTACAACATTCAGGTTAGTCATCTGAGGGATTGTGAGACGGACCTGAGAGAGGATGCAGTCTGCACCCTGCACCCTGCACCCTGCACCCTGTACCGTGCTGAGATGTTTGCTATCAGCCAATGTCTCTACCACCTAGCATCATACCCATCTCACCTCAGTGTTTGTTGCTTGCAGTATACTAACGCTGTGGTGAGAAGGTTGTTGGTAGTGGGTACAAGCCTATCCATACCACCTTCTGAATTGTGCTGAATTTTCACATGTGAGCATAAGCTAGCTTATAGTGTACATGAGAATTTCTCAAGGAGGCAACATTATAGGAACTATGCACATGTATGCATGCATGCATGCAACACATGCACACACACCACACTCCTCCATTATCTTCCAGATCCAGGCCGCTTCAAGTGTTGGTGTTGGCGAGTTTTCCAACCCAGTCACACTCACCATTCAAGGTAGTACCTCTCAGTTGGCCAGTACAACTACATACAAACAAGAATTGTTTTAAAGTCACAACCAAGTCTTGCATGCATGGCTATAGCAATGGGAAATGCCGTTATCCATCCTACGTCCAATCCCATCCCTATTTTCCAAATGGGACTGGGCCGGACTTGGCTTTTCTTCGAGAAGCGGAGTATGACTGGCCATCTTTCATTTTCTTTTGAGTGTTTGCTTTCTTTATGCATCTTTCATTCACAGGTTCTGAATCTCTGACATTGATTGTTGCAGCAGTGATTCCTTCCATTGTAGCAGTCGTTGCTATTGCACTGTTTGGAGCAGTGCTGTGCTGTCACATCCGATTAAGAGTGCAACTACACAAGAAACAGAATGCTGTTGTGGAGCCAAACCTTGCTGGGAGGCAAACCAAAGACACCAAGCAGAATGTTGCGTATGAGACTGCGATGCAAGCTACTGAAACAAACGTTGCATATCAGGTTGGTACGCAAGGTCAGAGTCCAGAGCAGCAGAATAGCTTGTGACATTGAACATCAAGGAACGATCGCTCCTTGTATAGACTTCCAGTGGAATTCTTCTGCAGTATAATAGTAGCTATATACGTAGTTGTGAGTGGCACATGCTATAGATTTCCTTCAGTTTCTTTTGTGTTTGTAACTAGTGCATCAATACATTAAGATTATAAGTGTGTGTCTGTCTACTATGTGTGACTAACATAAGGCGGGGGGGGGGGGGGGGGGGACAATAGACTAGTCACATGTGTGACATTTGTACTTTTACACAGTACATAATTATACAGGTCAATGCAGGAGATTCCTCAAGTGTGGCACTGGGGTGTTTTATAGTGATTGAGTAATAAGTAGGAAGGAAGACCTTCAATACTGAACGTAGAAGTGATACTGGCAAGAGTTTGTGATTGCAGACAGTGGATAGAAGAAAGTTTATGGCAAGTATCAATGTGTATACCGTACTCTCGCGAAAGTCCGCCCATGGGCGCTGCACCAAAAAACAGGGCGGTGGGCGCTCTTTCAAGTGTTTCCGCATTCAGCCCCGAAAGAGCGCCCACCTTTGTTTACGTACACAAGTAGCGCAATATAGCAATAGCAGCGATCGAGCAGCAAGCGCGCGTGAGTCAAAGCCCTCCCAGCACATCTACATCGCTGGAGTCACTAGCAACATCACCGCTCACCACGTCGTCTTCGCTGCCGCCAAGCGCTGGCTGAGGTCCAGCGTGGAGGCCGCGGGGCCGTCGTCAGCACAGGCAAGCCAGGCAACACACATGGACACCATAGATACGGATACACAGACTAATAGACTTGCTGCAAGGAGGTTCTTACCTCAGATACGCTGGAACATCTCACTGATGCGCTCTATCGCCTGTTACACGAGGCACGAGGCTATAGCGCGAGGGTGGGCGCTCATTCGAGTAAACTTTGACCCTATACAGTAAATTGAGCCAAAAGTGGGGGGTGGGCGCTCTTTGCGGACTGGGCGGACTATAATATTATCTATATGTGCATACTTTTCATTTTGACTTTGTCTTTACAGCATGCAATTGGGACATGCAGGACCCAGTTTTTTAAAATAATATTAGTCGATAAAGTGAAAATGAAAATGTAACATCCATACAATTGTAACTGTGGTATTTTACGTAGCACATGCATCGCAATTGACATAGTAACTGGCACAACTTAAGGGCCTAAATTTAGTTAGCTGCATCCAGTGGGTTAGTTCCTAATGCTGTTGGGTTAGTTGCATCCGGTGGGTTAGTTCCTAATGCTGTTGGGTTAGTTGCATCCGGTGGGTTAGTTCCTAATGCTGTTGGGTTAGCTGCATCCGGTGGGTTAGTTGCTAATGCTGTTGGGTTAGTTGCATCCGGTGGGTTAGTTCCTAATGCTGTTGGGTTAGCTGCATCCGGTGGGTTAGTTGCTAATGTTGTTGGGTTAGTTGCATCCGGTGGGGTGGGTTAGTTCCTAATGCTGTTGGGTTAGTTGCTTACTTCACCCAATACTCGACATACTCCATATCAAGTAATGAGAGTACGTTTGGAGTTGCTCTACTGCCGCTGCTGTCCCATGCCTTACAATTCGTGACATTATATAATAGGGTGCTTTCATTTCCTGACTGCTGAAATATAGGTCAAAAAATGTTGCTGCGTGCTTCACATGCACCCATCAGGGTTTCCTGGCTGCAACAAGCAGGTTAGTTGCAAGCTTCACAAATTACTTGCTACAGTTCATCACAAGAAAGTACCGGTAGCTACTAGAATTAAACTCCAACCCCGATAATTATACGTATTAGCTATAATTTAGCTGCGTCGTCCCCAGGCCGTCTCCCGCTCCGCTTTCGTGACCGTATACTTGAGCTCTGACTCGGCCCCGATCCAAACCAACCTGGGACCGAGACTAGCCTACCCTAGCTACCTGATGGCCCGCCCCGCCCACACGTAAGAGACGCGTTTACCGCTCGGTTTTGCAACTACGCGTGATTCCAGAGTACTCACTAACATTCAAGAATGTGGCTGTTGGTTGCTCTAGTGGTCTTGTTGCAATTGACTTTGCTGAGGGAGAGTTTTGCCCAAGCACCCGACGATGCTGATCCTTTCTGCACAGTAACCCTGCCTGGTATCGGGTTTAACATCCTAGGCTACGCTCCCGAGGTCAAGCCTCTGATGGACTCACGCCACTACCAGAACTTGCTACCTCCACTTGCAAATCCAGTCTGGCAAGAAGTGGACAACGATAACAATAATCCTTCTGGTACCACAACTGATGTAAGTTGGGTAGAGGTCATGATGATGAGGACCTCTGCGGACGTACCTTGAGTTTTACATTGTAGCAAGCAATCAATACATTAAGATTTTACGTGTCTGTGTGTCTGTGTGTCTGTGTGTCTGTGTGTCTGTGAGTGACGGAAGTGGGATGTTCGTGGGGCGGGACTAGACTATAGTAAAAGATTCAACTACAGAGCCAAGAGCTAGAGGAACTCAGTGAAACAGATGAAAATTTGAGACGTGGTCTTAGAAGTACTCTATACACTTGCGACCACTATTTCCTATATATTCCTATATATATATAGTGACGCGCGACCTTCGTACTTTAATTTATTTACTGAACCTCGAACTCCGTGAAGAATGTTCGAGAACATTGCCATTGGGCCCGGGGCATGGGCTGGAATCCAGTATGCAGTCGGGGAGCAGCAGTCGAAGCGGACGCAATCGGGCGAGCAGTAGTTGAAGCGGACGCAATCGGGGAGCAGCAGTCGAAGCGGACGAGATCGGGAGCAGCAGCTGATCGTGAAAGCAGCGAGCAGCAGCTGAAGCGGGCGCAATCGGGGAGCAGCAGCTGGAGGCGGAGGCAAACGGGGAGCAGCAGTGGAAGCGGATGCTGCAATCGTGCCCGCGAGCAGCAGCTGAAGCAAACGCAAGCGGCGAGCAGCAGCTGAAGCGGACGCAATCGGGGAGAAGCAGCTCTTCAGAGAGCTGTCCGGCGCCGGATTACGCACGGTAGGCGAACAAGGGGGAAGTAGCTGAGCGAGCGAAGCGAGCTCAGCTACTTGTAATGTTTATTTTTACCCTTTCCAGTGGACTCAGAATACTAATCTCGCTTGCAGACAGACTGCTTTTGTATGTGGATTCACGGCTGGCAACCAAGACAACTGGATGATCACTCAGCACATCAGCAGGATGGTAGGTGGTACTGCACTGCCACAAGTTACTGTGCAGGTAGACTTTCAACTGAACTCTTGCACTCAAATGAACAACTGTGGTCGGTCTTTCTCCATCCACAAGTATGAGACATCAAACGTCAATGCAACAGCAGCAAGAAACCTCAGCAACTACGAGTTTGTCCCTCCTCGGATAACCCCCACCGATGGCAGTGGTGATGTAAGAGAGAACTCCTCAGTACAAATAAATTTTGCTACAGCAGCAACTGGATGCTACCTGGGGATCCGAGACGAGACTTCATGCATACTTGTTCATCGTGTGCTAGTACTTTACTATGTTTGTCCTGCAGAGACATCAGATCTGATTACTCGCCCTGAGGTGATAGCTCCTTTCATTGGCAACAGTGCACCAATTGTAGTTAATGGACAGTGTGTTGAGAATTCAAGTTCAGAAAATGGAATTGGACCAAGACTTACTTGCTCACAGAACGGTGTTTGGGGAGGGCTTGGTGGTGCTGGGTGTGTATGTGATACAGGATTTCAGCGATCCTTGGATGGTCGCTCATGCGTGGGTACGTTCTTGTCTGATTGTTTGTCCATCTATCTGTTCATTGATTTACCCCTTGTTCTGTTGTATACTTGCACTACAAAGGTTGTGATGCTGGGCTGTACCTGTCCACAAACACTACCTGTCTCCCCTGTCCTGCTAACAGCAACAGCACACAACAAGGGCTGTCTGAGTGCCCCTGCTCTGAGGGATACTTCAGAGCTGTTGGAGAACCTCCAGAAAGAGAGTGTACTCGTATGCATTCCTTCTGAGTGTACATTTAGACATGTGTGCTGTGTAGAACCCTCTACTGTGCTATCAAAACCCATGTACAAATGTGGAAATTTTGTTGCCTTGAATTTGTGTCTGTTGTATGCACGCACACACATATACAGAGCCCCCCTCTGCCCCTCTCAACTTGCGAGTGCTCCAAGTGACCGACACCACAGTCCAGCTCAGTTGGGACCCTCCAGTGAGCAATGGAGGGAGAGATGACCTGGAGTACCAACTCTCCTATCAGAGGGCAGGTGTCCCAGACAATGGGACAGTGTACGGTCGAGTCAATGTCACTATGGGTCAGATCACAGGCCTCAGGCCATTCACACGGTATGTGGTGATGGTCAGTGGTGAGAATGGAGTGTCAGCCCAGGCAACTGACGCCAGTGGGAAGACTGTCAGTATGAACATCACCACCGAGGAGGGAGGTGAGTCAATTCCATGAGTTGAGAGGGCTAGCTGACTACATGTGTACTGAGCTAAGCTTTAAGGGCAATAGAAGTAAAGACTGATCGTACAGACTTTTATAACACCCCCCCCCCCCCCCCCCCCCCCCCCCCCCCACACACACACACACACACACGCACACACGCACAGCACACACACACACACACGCACTCGCACACACACACTCATAAAAAACATAATAGTACTGTATTTCGTTTTTAAGTCCAAATGTACATTGTAACTATATGGAAAACTGAGCCCAATTCAAGGGTGCTGAGCCCAAGGTATTAGAAGTGATGTTGCATTTACATAATTCTTAAAACTGAAGAGTAGACCTACTCACTGCAACTGGCCATCTTGGTTGCGGTTATGATTTTCGCTGCACTGATCATCCTTTCCTTCCTCCCTCCTTCAAAGGTTGTGATGCTGGGATGTACCTGTCTGTCAATGTCACCTGTCTCCCCTGTCCTGCTAACAGCAACAGCACACAACGAGGGCTATCCGAGTGCCCCTGCTTTGAGGGATACTTCAGAGATGTTGGTGAACCTCCAGAAATGCAATGTACTCGTACGTACTCTTTGAGTATAGCTACATTAATGCATTGAGTTCGTTTGCAATTGTCTACTGTGCCATCTCAATATTTACTATACACGTGTGCGCGCGCGCACACACACACACACACACACACACACACACACACACACACACACACATAACACACACACACACACACACATAACACACACACACACACACACACACATAACACACACGCACACACACACGCTCATCTGCTCTCCCCTTGTCACACACACACACACGTACAGAGCCCCCCTCTGCTCCGCTCAACTTGCAAGTGCTCCAAGTGACCAACACCACAGTCCAGCTCAGTTGGGACCCTCCAGTGAGCAATGGAGGGAGAGATGACCTGGAGTACCAAGTCTCCTATCAGAGGGCAGGTGTCCCAGACAATGGGAGAGTGTACGGTCGAGTCAATGTCACTGTCGGTCAGATCACTGGCCTCAGGCCATTCACACAGTATGTGGTGATGGTGAGTGGTGAGAATGGAGTGTCAGCCCAGGCCACTGACGCCAGTGGGAGGACTGTCAGTGCAACCATCACCACTGGGGAAGGAGGTATGGGCTGGCTGGATGTATAATTGTGACCTAGAGTAGAGATTAATTTTATCTTTGTTTAAACAGCCAGTTGCAGCTCCTTGCTTGCACCTATCTCCATCCTCCTATCTCCATCCTCCTCACAGTACCCTCCTCTTACTTCTACCATTATTCCCCATTTCCTCTTCCTCCTACACCATTTCTCCATCCTCTTCCCTCAGTGCCCTCCATCATATCACTTCCTGCTTTTAACATCAGTAAGGGCAGTACCATCATCACATGGCTACCTCCAGCTGAGCCAAATGGGGTGATCCTACATTATGATATCCGCATATCACGTGTGGATGCGGAGGAAAATGAAGACTTTGTGATTGTAGTGAGAGAAGTGACTGGAATGACTTTCAATTTTACAATGTTGGGGCTAAGAAGCGGGACTTACCGTGTTCAGGTGCGTTATCCCACTTTCTGCTACATGCAGTGGGTACAGTTTCGAGTTTTTCTAGCGTTTTGTATGCATGCACTGTACACAATAATGTTGTGCATGGCAAATACAGTAAATAAAGGTTGATTTGTTGTTAATTTGCTCTGCATTCAGATCCAAGCAGTCACAGGAGTTGGAACTGGGCAGTTCTCAAGTCCTCTCATTCTCAGTGTTGAACGAAGTATGATCATTACCAGTTGAGTACCTCTGGGGTTAACTTTGCAAAACAACAGTTGTCTGGGGGGTTGAAAGTATTTGTAAACATCAGGTTGCGTGCTGTTTACAATTTAGTAACTCCCAGCACGTGATTATGAGTTGCAAGTGCAAAATGTACCTCCTGGCATATCTATGTACAAAGACAGAATACCCTGTGTGCTGTGAGCTTGGTAAACATCATTCCTAACCGGCAACTCCCAGCTTAGCTATAGTAGCATCTTAAAGTCAGCTGTTTACCCACACACTATACGTCTGGAATAACACAGCTTCAGCCATAACAACAATTCGTGTTTTGCTGTGCCCTATTTTCATGAAAAGATGCCTATTTCTTGTGATTTGACTGTTCAATCAAGGGCAGCAGCTATATCTATTAACCTGGCCTAGACATTGAGACTTGTTTCTTTGATGGAATGGGAAATGAGGTGGCCACTTTTTCTTACAGTGAGCTCCAGAACCATAACTAGCATGTGGAATCGTTGGTGACATGTATGTCAAGGAAGTTAATATTTTTGAGACTCACAAAGTTATCACAAGGGTTGCCTTTCTCCCAAGAACTCAGTGTGCTATAAACTCCCAAATGAACTGAGCACGTATATACCTTTGATAACATTGATCTTTACTTTGGAACCTCCTTAAGTAATCTCACTCCTCTTGAAACCAAGTCCCAGAAATCACAGCAGTTTAACACTGCATATCATGACATTTGTAATTCCTTCAGATTCTGAATCTCCAGGAGCTGTGATTGCTGCAGCAGTGATTCCTTCCATTGTAGCAGTCGTTGCTATTGCACTGTTTGGAGCAGTGCTGTGCTGTCACATCCGATTAAGAGTGCAACTACACAAGAGACAGAACAGTGTAGCAGCCAGAGATTATCCAGAGTATGCAGTTGTGGAGCTGAACCTTGCCGGGAGGCAAACCATAGACACCAAGAAGAACGTTGCGTATGAGATTGCGATGCAACCAATAGCTACTGAAACAAACGTTGCATATCAGGTTGGTATGCAAGGTCAGAGTCCAGAGCAGCAGAATAGCTTGTGACATTGAACATCAAGGAACAATTGCCCATAATTACATAAACATGTGAAATGCTGATTATTCTTCTGCATTGTAATAGTGACTGGTTGTGAGTGGCATGTGCAGTTTATTTGTTTCAGTTTTTCTTCAGTGTAATTACCCATAGTGCTAGCTACACAACAATACTGGTGAACTGCAACTTGTGCATGCCAGATTCCACATGATTGTAGTCTCATGCCCAATCGGAATAACCATCCGGTGACTAGTGCTGAAGTTATAATAATTATTGCAGTACTCATCTCCTATAACTGACACAACACAATTCTATAATGCATTACTGGTATAGTTAGTAGGCAGGTCTGGCTGTACTTCATGCAGTCTGTGATAATTTGGAGAATTTGGCAAGGCTCATTTGATTAATCATCTGTTCGTGTATGCCCGTATCCAAGGTCATGAAGACGTGCATTGGAGTCAATAATAATTTAATAGTGAAACAAAGCACTTGACTTTCACTGGACAGACAGACAATCCAATTGCCAACGTGCAAACTTCCGGAAAATTAATTTCAGTGCGCAGTCACTTCCTGTCTGAAAATGGTGTTTCTTACACTGTGCAGTTCTATAGTGATATATTTCTCTCCTCGAAGATGGCAAAGGGAAGGGCTATATACACTGTTTCGAGGTAAGTAGGGGTATGGTTGTATATAATAACATCCACCTAATCTTGGTCGAAGACGGTGAGCATGAAGGGAATTAGCAATTTAGTGTGCTGAAGTTGACCTTTTCTGTAAGGTCAAATGTATAGTGTTCAGTGGTATAATATATATCTTCCTACATGTAGGTGCTGGAACACGAGTGAGAATTTTGAATTCAACAAAATGTCATGTATTAAATTCTCACTGGTGAAAGATATACAATCAATGATATTTAATGAACGCCACCTTTTCTGAACATAATTATCACACCTCAGCAGTTTGTCAGAGATAGTGTGTTTATCTGAAAACTCACAGTGTTGTAATCTGCCATCTCTCCCTGCAGTTCCTTGATCTCTGCTGCCAAAGCCTCGGCCCTGCATGTGGTAACAAGAACCACACCTAGCCTCGTTCCAAGGCCACGCGGCCTGGGAACGAGGCTAGAACCACACCCTGTGTACATACTACCAACGTCAGCAAGGAGGGCAAGTCTCCTGATATCCATTTTGAGATTGTGAAACCTTTCTAACCCCAAAGGTTTGAAGACACAACAGCAAGTACATGTACATTTCATTATCTTCCAATCCATATTTGGATAACGTACCCCACCATTGACAAACTCAACAATTTGAGGTACTTACAAACCATCCACTTTTGAAGCGCCACTATATCTGCCCCCCCCCCCCCCCCCCCCCCCCCCCCCCCCCCACACACACACACACACACACACAGTCACATACTTCCCTAGTTATGGTCCCATCTACTGAATGACTTATGCCATGCTGAGCTCAAAGGCAAGGTAGGTGGCACTGTCCTGGCTGTACACGTCGATCTCCCGAGTCGTCTTCAGTATCTCCATGTTCAGCTCCTGGATCTTTCCACTGTGCAGGGGAATGGAATGTGGTAAGGGTGGAGTATGGAGTGCGGTCAAAGTGTAGTATGGAATCCAGTCATGGTAGGATGGAATACACACCAGTTCGGAATGGAATGGAAAGAAAGATTTCAGCAGAATGGGAAGGATCGGAGTAAACAATGTAGGATAGAATAATCGAAGTCAAAGTGGCTTATCACCCGGATCAAGTCAAAGCAAAAAATACTGCCAAAAAATTTGAGGATTAAGTTCCTTCCCAGTGCAAAACAGAACCGAGACATTGTTCATGTGACGAATCCTTCCCCCTCACACTCTGCAGCAGACGGGAGCGGCTGAGTTGACCAGCGGGTGTCTGAGATATGATGGGTGCATGTGTACTCACCTCAGGATGCCCAGGAAATAGGACCTGTCCTGCACCTGACGCATCGGACCTAGATGACAGGAAGGACACTCCGTACACAACACACACACAGTACAAACCATAATTATTCAAGAAAGCTTTCAGAAGTCTTGAAACAGATACATATCATGATATTCAGGAGAGCAAAACATTTTAATGACATTCATAGCACATTCACCAATTTAGGTGGGAGTGTCTTTGTTGTATATGTACAAGCTAGCCAATGGCATATGCTGCCGTATATTCATGGCTGTTGAAAAATCACGTCTCAATACTCAACAGTGTGGTCAATATTAGGATCTCTCCATATCCACACGATGTTGATAATCATGGCCAACAGTCATTGCCTGTGGCCTGTGGCCTGTGGCCTGTGGCCTGTGGGCATACATAGTGTGAGTACATCCATTAGTTAAGCTATTCAGTGCAAACTACATGATGGGCCTGAGTGATCAGCTGAGGACTATGAAGTGACTAGTGTTGAGTACAGGCCTGAGTGATCAGCTGAGGACTATGAAATGACTAGTGTTTAGTACAGGTGTTGTGAGTACCTCTTGCCCCGGTCTTGAGTCCCCCCAGTCCCTGCTGGGTCACTGGACGATCAGCCACCTTGATCTGCGAGCCGAGAGCTGCACAGGAGGATCATATTCAGAGGTCTTCATCAAACTTGTGATCAAAGTGCAGTCTCTGTGCACACAGCACTGACCTCCCATTCCCTGTGCTCCCCCCCTGGATCCCGGCCTAGCAGCCGTGCCAGGCATCTGCAAGACAATGTCAATGAAATAGCCTGGTACAACTCTAGTGCATTCTCTTCCTCTATAGACACCAACTCTCAGTATACAATGTAGTTTATTGAACCTCATTTAGCCCTATAATCATTTATCTTATGGTACGTACGTCATGTTAGAGTCAGTACCTACATGTACATGTAGTATGAATTAACTCTTTAATGGTGTCTTGTCATCCAAAATCTCAGTTAAGTAGTACGTTAATGGTCAGTAAAGAGTTAAGTAGTTTCGTACGGTCAGTAAGGAGTTAAGCAGCTTTGTATGGTAGGTAAGGAGTTAAACCAGAAAGTCCTGACAAAACAAGTGCACACTACTACTCGTAACAATTTACATAACTACATGTGCTGACAAGATTAGACCACACTTATGATAGAAGCACCAGCACTTCACAGTCTCTTTGATATGGCACAATCACACAGTGGGTACAGGATGCAGTCAGGATTGAATACTTACCACTCCAGCTCCTTGCGCGTGTGTGTGTGTGTGTGTGTGTGTGTGTGTGTGTGTGTGTGTGTGTGTGTGTGTGTGTGTGTGTGCATAAATGTGTGCATGTGCATAGGTGCGTATGTGTTTTCATGTGTGCATGTGTGAAAATGGAAACAAATCAGTCGATCATACAAATTCAGATGGTTGCATAACAGCCCACAACAACAATGTTACTTCTACTTCTTCATAAGTCCTGTGGTGCCGGACTAAAACTGCATTTGCATAGTCAGAACCACATGTATCAGAGTAAACCCCTAACACCTCTCCCCCCTGGGTCACAGGTACTTTTTGGACGGTCACAGGAGCTGCTGTGACCTCGGTCGTAGCTCTGAGTAGGGCATGCATTAGAGTGGCCGCCCTTTGCTCTATGCACACAAATAGGTCTCACTCAGCTCTACCCCCTCACCTGTGGGAATCCTATAGGGAGGTCGACCCCCGGTAGGTATCCTCCCCCGCATCATCCCGGAGGGAGGTCTCCGATTGGCTCCTGGTTGGGGCACACCCGACCTGAACACACGAGAGAGAGAAGCATATAAAATCAAGGTCTCCATAGCAATAGTTGCTACTTGGAATCCAGCAATCTGATTGGATACAGCGTGGTCTCTAAATCCCGTACAGTCCATGAATCATGGACTCGACATGTAAGTGCCCCAGGCTTAGCTAGTTGCGTTATGGTTATTCATTATCATGTAGAGATGCAGTACATATATATTAGAGTATAGTTGTACAAATTCCACCAATCAGATTGCTCACTGCGAGGTATCTAAATCCCATAGTGAAACCTCGTACGGGGTTTCACTATTGAGCCCACAGGGTACTGTACTTGTAACAAGTTATTGTTTACTACCCACTTGAATCCATGGCAACTAACAGGCTACTGTATTATACAGCTGCTTTAGAATTATTACAGACCGTGCAAATATTTGTATACTCAGTCTGTGTACGTTTTTGTTGGAAGTACAACGGCTACAGCAAACCATGAGCGCTAGAAGGAGGAGCTATAAAAGCGGGCGGTCACTGGTGGGGTGGAGCCAAGTTGAGAGAGCGGTGCAGTATTGGTTTATTATATAATTTATATTTTCTATAATTATATCTTGTATAATATATACATTATAAGTATATATATTATACATTTTAGACAATGATTATACCGATATAACATTGTATATTTTGATTTTAGCCAGTATAAAGAATATAAGATGACATTGATCACTACCAAGGCTGTCTAATTTGTCTATTATGTATATTTTGTATAATTAGACAGTGTTTATACAGTAGTTATATTAGAGTTTGACATTATACAGTATAATCAGTTTGTATATTTTCAAGACATCACTACCAAAGCTGTGTCTAATTTGTCTATTTTGTATATTTTGTATAATTAGACAGTGTTTATACAGTAGTTATATTAAAGTTTGACATTATACAGTATAATCAGTTTGTATATTTCAAGACCATCACAACCAAAGCTGTGTCTAATTTGTCTATTTTGTATATTTTGTATAATTAGACAGTGTTTATACAGTAGTTATATTAGAGTTTGACATTATACAGTATAATCAGTTTGTATATTTTCAAGATCATCACTACCAAAGCTGTGTCTAATTTGTCTATTTTGTATATTTTGTATAATTAGACAGTGTTTATACAGTAGTTATATTAAAGTTTGACATTATACAGTATAATCAGTTTGTATATTTCAAGACCATCACAACCAAAGCTGTGTCTAATTTGTCTATTTTGTATATTTTGTATAATTAGACAGTGTTTATACAGTAGTTATATTAGAGTTTGACATTATACAGTATAATCAGTTTGTTTCAAGACCATCACTAGTATACCAAAGCTGTGTCTAATTTGTCTATTTTGTATATTTTGTATAATTAGACATTGTTTATACAGTAGTTATATTAGAGTTTGACATTATACAGTATAATCAGTTTGTATATTTTCAAGACATCACTACCAAAGCTGTGTCTAATTTGTCTATTTTGTATATTTTGTATAATTAGACAGTGTTTATACAGTAGTTATATTAGAGTTTGACATTATACAGTATAATCAGTTTGTATATTTCAAGACCATCACAACCAAAGCTGTGTCTAATTTGTCTATTTTGTATATTTTGTATAATTAGACAGTGTTTATACAGTAGTTATATTAGAGTTTGACATTATACAGTATAATCAGTTTGTATATTTTCAAGACATCACTACCAAAGCTGTGTCTAATTTGTCTATTTTGTATATTTTGTATAATTAGACAGTGTTTATACAGTAGTTATATTAGAGTTTGACATTATATAGTATAATCAGTTTGTATATTTCAAGACCATCACAACCAAAGCTGTGTCTAATTTGTCTATTTTGTATATTTTGTATAATTAGACAGTGTTTATACAGTAGTTATATTAGAGTTTGACATTATACAGTATAATCAGTTTGTATATTTTCAAGACCACTACCAGAGCTGTGTCTAATTTGTCTAATTAGACGGTGTTTATACAGTAGTTATATTATAATACATGCAGTTTGTATAATTATTTTCATGACCATCACTACCAAGACTGTGTCTAATTCTATTTTGTATAATAGACAGCATTTATACAGTAGAGTTTGACTATGGCTATGGCTGAATCTAAGTATAACTCCAGCTGTCACCAAGCTATTCAATGTATCCCTTACTTCTGGAGAACTACCAAGCGAGTGGAAAACTGCACGTGTCTCCCCCATCCCCAAATCAGGTGACAACTCAAACCCCTCTAACTACCGTCCCATTTCCTTATTGTCTATTCTCAGTAAACTCCTCGAGAAGCACGTAGTAAATCTTCTAACTGAGCACCTCAATTCTCATGCTCCCCTTTCCCAACAACAGTGGGGGTTCACTAAAGGCAAATCTTCGACTGGAGCCCTACTAGCTGTCCTGGACAATTGGCACAGGTCACTTGAGGCTGGCTTTGACATCTGTGCCGTTTTCTTTGACTACCGTAAGGCTTTCGATTCTGTCCCTCACAGACTGCTACTAAGGAAACTCAGAGACCTTAAAGTCAACTCCTACATCCTTAAATGGATTACTACCTACCTAACTAACAGGAAGCAATATGTCTGTGTGGATGGATCATCATCAGAAGTACTACCAGTAAGTTCTGGAGTGCCCCAGGGATCAGTTCTCGGCCCAATTCTTTTCATTGATGGAATTACAAAAGTGGCGCTAACAGCTGGTAACCTGTCACTCTTTGCCGACAACATTCTTCTCTATCGTCTAATTCAGAATATAGAAGATTTTGCTCTCCTCCAAAATGATGTTACAAAACTCTGTTTCTGGACTAACGATAATTTATTGGACTTCAACGCCAACAAATGCAGGTACATGTTAATCTCAAAGAGACGTCAATCATTCACACCGGTGGCTCTTACAGTAAATGGTTCACCACTGGAACGAGTGGATGCTTATAAATATTTAGGGATCTGGATAACAATGAATCATAACATCTGATCTCACCTGGTCCAAACAGGTAATGGAAGTCTGCAAAAAAGCAAGACAAAAATTGGAATACTGTATCGCAAATACTATCAACATGCCACACCGTCCACCATGCTGCAATTGTACCTGTCTTGCATCCGGCCTGACCTAGAGTATGCAGTACCCGCATGGGACCCTCACCAGCAGGGTCTAATCAATTCACTAGAAGCTGTCCAGAAATTCGCCATGAGAGTGTGTACTAAGCAATGGTCCAGTAACTACAATGCTCTACTCAATGCACATGGAGTTCCCAGTCTTAGAAAAAGAAGGCTTATTCTCAAGCTGTCTTATCTATACAACATTCTAAACGGCCGCTACTCACTCCCTGAACCATTTCCAGTCGAAACTCGGACCACCAGCCACTTCACAAGATCACACAGACATACTTTAATAGTTCCAAGAGCTCACACCAACTCGTACTTCCACTCTTTTTTCTGTGACACTCCTCGCACATGGAATACTCTACCCTTGCATGTGGTGGAAAGTCTTAATGCAGACATTTTCAAGAGAAACCTAACTAACTATCTCACTAATTAATGTTCCCATTATATTATTTGCTTATAACTATAGATAACTTTGGGTACATACCAGTATTAGCTTGTATGCTATTTATGTATCCCTGCCTTTGGCTAAATTATTATATACAAAAAAAATAAAAAATTTCTTATAGGTTTGTTACGGCTTTGAGCGTCCATAACTTGTACCAGCTGTTTCTTATGAGGTCACACAAATTTGTTGGGAAAGAACCATCTTCAAATCACTCTAATTGAGCTCCAGTTATGATTCTCTGCCTGCTTGAAGAATTAGAAGAGCAGTTATTTTCCAAACTCCAGCCTTTCTTGAAGTGTAGAAACAGAAGGCATGTTATCCATGACTATAGTTGGACCTCATTGTTGAAGCTCATTAATTAAATATGCACGTGACCTTTGACCTCAGAAATCAAGGAGAGATACAGCAACAGCAAAGGGAGGAACATTAGCAAACCAATAGGCTGAGTAAGGACGTTTTTTATGAAGAAAAAAATTGATGACTCATCTATATTGTTCCATGACCCCCACATACATGTACTGGCTCCTTAAGCCAGTCGCTATGCCTGGGGCTGGCGCTGTGTTAAAATGCAGGCATACAGACATGTATGTCTATATATCAAGTTTCGAGGGTGCCGCCCTCTTACTAGTTACGCGTTAAGTAGGTGCAAAACACAGAATTATTACAAGGCAGTTAATATTACGGGATACCGTGTGCTCATTAAAGATACATAACGTACAAGTTACCTCCGTCCCTCCGCGCAGAAACTAGCTAGAAACACACAACAAAAACGACGTATAACAGCAATACGAGTACCTTCTAGCTGGTATGATCTTAGTGCCTGAGTACAACATGCCAACAATAGGCAGTGGCATCAAACTTCAAGGTTGAGTTTGTGAGCTTTTGCGTCAGATTTTGCAATCAGAAAGGGCTAACAGGCCAGCTTGGCAGCATCCATGGGAAGTTTTCAACTGACTGGTGGGTGGTTCGGAGTGAGTTTGCTTCGCTGCCATTGGAAAAACTGTTGTCTGACATAGGCCTAGTATAACTTGGTAATCTTGCAAGTCTGACTTTATAGAGTATAATTTGGTATAATGTCTAACTCTAATATAACTATTGTATAAAGTGAATCTAATTATACAAAATATACAAAATAGACAAAATAGACACCCCTAAAATTTTAGTTTGGTATAACTTGATATAATTATCTAATTGTGCAAGTCTGACTTTATACAGTATAACCTGGTATAATGTCAAACTCTAATATAACTACTGTATAAAATGAATCTAATTATATAAAATATACAAAATAGACAAAATAGACACCACTAAAATTTTAGTTTGATATAATTATCTAATTGTGCAAGTCTGACTTTATACAGTATAACCTGGTATAATGTCAAACTGTAATATAACTACTGTATAAAGTGAATCAAATTATACAAAATATACAAAATATACAAAATAGACACAGATAAAATTTTAGTTTAGATAATTGTGCAAGTCTGACTTTATACAGTATAACCTGGTATAATGTCAAAATGTAATATAACTACTGTATAAAGTGAATCTATTTATACAAAATAGACACCACTAAAATTTTACCTATCTAATCTTGCAAGTTTGACATTATACAGTATAACTTTGTCTATTTGTAAAAGTTATCTAATCTTCAAGTTTGACATTATACAGTATAACTTGGTATAATGATGTCTATTTTGTCTATTAGACCAATACTGCACCCTTATGCAAGTTGAGGGGCGGAGCCATGTGACTGCTCGATCGTGCGCGCAAGTCACTCGAGCGCCTCGTGGCCTTGTCGTACTCGTAGCCACGTAGCCAGTCTGTTATTTCGTGGAAAAGGACCTCCGACTCGTAGGTTATTTTGTTGACAACTGAAGCGCTAGCGTAGTTACCGTTGCTATACTCTAAATCGGTTAGACACTGAGACCAATTGGATCTACGCGATTTAGAAACCCTCGGGCCCTTAGTAGCGCCCTCGCTGCGCTAGGGACGCTACAGCCCAGGGCCCTCGGGTTTCTAGTAAATCACGTAGATCCCTTGGTCTCAGTGTCTAACCTATATTTATTTACCGGGTACTGGGAAATATCACGAGTCTGTTGCCGTATTGCACGAGTGCCGCAGGCACGAGTGACAATACGGCAACAGACGAGTGATGTTTCCCAGTACACGGTAAATAATGTATTTATCCTACAGCTATTGTAGTTGCCAGCCCCGACGCTAAGGCGCCAGTACTTGTCGCTTTAGTACTACTTTTTTTTTTTTTTTTTTTGTTTTTTTTTTTTTGTATATATATAAATAGTTCCAATAGCCAAGGGCTAGTATGAAGGAACCGAAAGAAAAAATAAAACGGCATGACAGAACACAAAATAATAAGCAAATGGATGATATATATATATAATATAAATATATTATACGTTAAGGAGTGAAATAAAGGTTTTTTACAGTACTTTTAAATAAACTAATACAAGGGTTAAAAACAAGCTCGGCAGGCAGGAAATTCCATAACTTAACAGAGGATACAAAGTAAGAGCTGGAAAACGCGCTAGTCTTAGCGAAAGGCTGTAGCAATTGTTTAGGGTGGTTGGCAACGCTCGTTCTTGCTTGAACACCAACAAGACACTGCCGTTTTAGGACCGTCTAAAGCTCTTTGAGTAACTTACCAGGCACAGAACTCCTTTGACGACGGAATGTCGATTTCTCTGAGTCCCGTACCCGTACCTGGTTCCAGCGCTATATTATACACTGTACGCGTACTGTGACTCGAACGTACAGCCACTATGTCTACGTACTGTTTACATGAAAACACGACCAGTGTAAACTTCATACCCTCAGGAAGAGTGTAATACGGGGAGTGTAATACGGCCAATCCGCCAAATTTAATTCCCGCCAAAATTTCCGGCCATACAGGATGATTAGTAATGGGGGGCGCTAAGCTAAAGGGGGCGTGGCATGCAACGTACGTACAATAAACGGGTTGCAAATTGAAATCATGGTTACCTCCTGCAACCACCCATCTCTTCTTCCAGGGTCTGCACCTTGGCTGTCAGTTTGTCCAGAGCCTCCTGCTTCTCCTCAAGATCCTGAGTGTGACCACAAGTGTGTGTGTGTGTGTGTGTGTGTGTGTGTGTGTGTGTGTGTGTGTGTGTTGTGTTTGTGTGTGTGTGTGTGTGTGTGTGTGTGTGTGTGTGTGTGTGTGTGTGTGTGTGTGTGTGTGTGTGTGTGTGTGTGTGTGTGTGTGTGTGTTTATGTGTGTTTGTGTGTGTACTTGTGCACATAATGTAATAAATTATGTGTATGTGTGTTGTTTGTGTGTGGATGTGTGAAAACGGAAACAAATCAGTCAATCAGACGGTTGCAATAGTTCATAACGGCCCACAACAAGGATGTTACTTCTATGGGTTCTTCATAAATCCTGAATGTAAGACAGTCCATTCTCTTGCATGCAGGATCAAACTTGGGAGCTGAGCGCAGGGAAGTTCCGGTATCATAATGTGATAGACCGGTTACATGAGACTACCGCTACAGCTGCTGAATGTCCCCCTTGCAGGCATGCACATCCTCACCCACAAATCATAGCTTCATGACAAGCTCTATGCAAGCTCAACTCTGCCCGGCCCCTCGCCTGTGGGCATCCTATAGGGAGGTCGACCCCCGGTCGGTATCCTCCCCCGCATCATCCCAGAAGGGGGTCTCCGATTGGCTCCTGGCTGGGGCACACATATAGTTGTTGACGGAGGGGGTCCAAATGTTGCAGTGAAATAAGTTCCGGGGGTCCTTATTTATCAACAAAATTAGTTCCAGGGGTGTGGTCCATATAGTTGTTGGCGGAAGGGGTCCAAATGTTGCAGTGAAATAAGTTCCAGGGGTCCTTATTTATCAACAAGATTAGTTCCAGGGGGTGGTCCAAATTTTTCAGGGGGGGTCCAAATTTTGCAGTAAAATAAGTTCCGGGGGTCCGTATTTATCAACAAATTGGTTCCGGGGGGAACCAATTTGGGGGGGTCCATTTTTACCATGACAGGCACACCCGACCTGAACACACAAGAGAGAAGAACATAAAATCATGGTCTCCATAGTAATAGTTGCTACTCGGAATCTAGCGATCTGATTGGACACAACGTGGTCTGTACAGTCCATGAATCGTGGACTCTAAGTGCCTCAGGATTATTCGCATTATTATTATGTAGAGATGCAGTACAAAGCCTACACGGGCATTGCATCGATATTTTATGGTACACATTAGTTAGAGTCCAAGTCAGCACCGATACAAAGCAAGTACAGACTGTTCGTAGGCCACGCTAGCAGTTCTTGTTCAGAATGGTCATCGCATACCTACTCGAATACTCAGTAACTCTTCTGACTCCATTGCTAGCCACTCCTTGAGAGTTGTCACTCTGGAAGTGTAAGCTTAGTTCCAAGCGTGGGTACGAGGCTAGGCAGTGGCAGTGTTCCATTGTGCTCTAAACTAGTTAGACACCTCGTCCAATGGAATCGGCATCTAACTATTATCAACAGTTATGAACTCTTGCAATTATATACGGTGTTACCATTAAATTTTATATTTGCACGCAAACCCACAGTAATGCCGGAAATCTACAGCTGCACATACATACAAATATACGAACAGATCTCCTCACATAATAATCTAAGGAATCCTTGTGTTCAGCTGAGCATGCAACTGTAGCTTCGTCCACCAGGTAGTCTTCTGCTCCGCTTTCTTGACCGTATACTTGACCTCGCCCCGCCCAAGCCGAAAGTAAAGTGCAAGGGTACGTAGACTACTATACTCGCAATAACTTCCGGGGAAATTTTGCTTTAAGCCACATAAGCAGTTCGTATGCCTGCAGTATATAGCGAGAGAGGTAAATTCAGTCCGCAAGAAGAATGCCGTCTGCTCGTTTGCTTTGTTTCTTTCTTGGGTTGCCCGGAGTGCAGAATATCATTATGAAGTCGCTTCAGGGTAAGTGAAATGGCTACTTTGTGGCATTATTTATTTATCTAGTACTTTCAAGTTAGTTTTGCATACTACATCTGTGTTTTTAACTGGTGAGTAGTAGAGCTGAGGTCTTCTGGTTTGAATGTATCTATAGTTGATGGAGCTTGAGTATGAATTAATATTATTGCAATAGGTTGTGCAGGGTCAAACAACGGTGATATAAGAATCGTCAGCCCAGACAGCGAGAGTGCAAACGACACCATCCGAGGAAAGGTACAAATCTGTGAAAGTTCGGTCTGGAAGAGCCTGTGTGATGGTAATTGGCCAGTAGAGGATGCAACTGTTGCCTGCAGAGGTCTGGGTTACTCTGACCTGGGTACGTGAAATACTTCACTTGTAATTATTACGTACCTATACTTAGGCCATTCACCTGTCTACTTGTCTCTTGCATTCTCAGATGCAGCTGCTTACTTTCCATCTCTTAATTTGCGAAATTACAGTCGCTATCAATATGCTTGCAATGGTTCCGAGGCAAAGCTGGCTGACTGCATGCGCAGCGCAGTTGGCATCACAGGTGACTGTTCTACTATCGTCGGTGTACAGTGTTACAATTCTACAGTGACTCAGATTACCACGTCAACCACACCGACTAACTTGCAACCATCCTCAACAATAAGATATGGAACGCCTACTGCTCATCACGTCACACAATCTCCGCTGCTACAAGCCCAGCATTCGGAGGTCAAAGGTGGATGTCAGTTGGATTCTCGCCCAGGATTTCCCTAAACTTGGGCCAGATCTGACTGCTGGCACATCATACACCATCAATCTGCATGTTATCTTGAGGACCCATCTGAAGCCCTCGGCAAGGTCCAGTAGAGTACGTATCAAGCGCCCACCACGTATCAAGTGCCCACCCCCCTCTTCACACGAAAGCTACTGCACAGGGTTCAAAAGCAGTGTAGTAAGGGCCCACCCATCTTGAGCAGCATTTCTAAACTTCTCTGGGTAAGGTTGTGCATTCAAAAAGGTCGATTTACAGTGAAGTATGAACTACGGCACACTTTCTCTGTCCAGCGTTACTTCATGAAGACGCACAGTGCTTGTTGTTTATACAGTTCTGAATGCGTGGGCGGATACTTCATGCCTAATTCCGGTAGTACGCCCACCCCTATTCAGCGGTTCTAATGTCCCCAAATCATGGGCGCTTGATACATACTCTGCGGTATGTATACCAGGAATGACCTTTTGCATTTGAAGCTGCATAATAATATATGCACTTCCTAGTAACAAAGTGTCAAAATCGTTCATATTACATTGCCATGAGTTAAGGCATGAATAAATTCCTACCTGCTTTTGGGAGTTTTCTACGTATGTGCTAGCCATATTTGTTGACCCATGCACATTCCTGGTAGCCAGTGCAACTCACTGTTAGGGCAGACTCACCTTTCAGAATCATACTTAGGTCTTACTCTACTAACAGCTAGCTACGGTCACTGCTCTCAGTGATAGAGATTGACTTGAATGGTTTCATGCACTTGGCGTGCAAATTTGCTGATTAAATTATTGTGTAACCGTTTTGCGTTTACCGTCTCCACTTTGCAAGGTTCATGAAAACCGCAGTAACAAAACTAACTCTTCGCTTTCTTGTGCATGCGATCGCTTACAGAGTTCTCAGAGTCCTTAAGCATATCATGACATTTGTAATTCCTTCAGATTCTGAATATCCTGGAGCTGTGATTGTTGCAGCAGTGATTCCTTCCATTGTAGCAGTCGTTGCTATTGCACTGTTTGGAGCAGTGCTGTGCTGTCACATCCGATTAAGAGTGCAACTACACAAGAAACAGAACAGTGTAGCAGCCAGAGATTATCCAGAGTATGCAGTTGTGGAGCTGAACCTTGCCGGGAGGCAAACCATAGACACGAGGCAGAACGTTGCGTATGAGACTGCAATGCAAGCCATAGCTACTGAAACAAACGCTGCATATCAGGTTGGTATGCAAGGTCAGAGTCCAGAGCAGCAAAACAGCTTGTGACATTGAACATCAAGGAACGATTGCCCATAATTACATCTTTGTATAGACATGAATTAGTCTTCTGCATTATAATAGTGACTGGTTGTGAGTGGCATGTGCAGTTTATTTGTTTCAGTTTCTGTTTTTCTTCAGTGTAATTACCCATAGTGCTACACAATAATACTGGTGACTGCAACTTGTACCAGATTCCACATGATTGTAGTAGTCTTGTGCCCAATCGGAACAACCATCCGGATTTATGCCTATTATTCCAGCATAATTCCCTTATGCTCTTGAGTACCTATTATTCTCAAAATTATGCTAGCATAATTTGTCAAGGCCTACCGGTGGACTAGTGGTGAATTATTGCAGTACTCATCTGGTAACTGACACAACACAATTATTATCCATATAGTTTTCATTACTGGTATAGTTAGTAGGCAGGTCTGGCTATACTTCTAACATGATATTTTGCCAGGGGAATTTGGAGAATTTGGCAAGGCTATATAGCTATCTCATTTGATCAATCATCTGTTCATGTATGCCCGTATCCAAGGTCAAGATGACGTGAAGCCAATAATAATAGCACTTGACTGTCACTGGACAGACAGACAATCCAATTGCCCACGTGCAAACTTCCGGAAAATTAATTTCAGTGTGCAGTCACTTCCTGTCTGAAAATGGTGTTTCTTACACTGTGCAGTTCTAGCGATATATTTTCTCTCCTCGAAGATGGCGAAGGGTAGGGCTACACTATTTTGAGGTAAGTAGGAGTATGGTAATAACATCTACCTAATCTTGGTTGAAGACGGTGAGCATGAAGGGAATTAGCAATTTAGTGTGCTGAAGTTGACCTTTTCTGTAAGGTCAAATGTAGTGCTCAGTGGTATATATATCTTCTTCCTACGTGTAGGTGCTGGAATACAGGTGAAGTAATTCAGCACATATTAAATTCTCACTGGTAAAAGATATACAATCAATGATATTTAATGAACGCCACCTTTTCTGAACATAGTTATCACACCTCAGCAGTTTGTCAGAGATAGTGTGTTGATCTGAAAACTCAGTGTTGTAATCTGCCATCTCTCCCTGCAGTTCCTTGATCTCTGCTGCCAAAGCCTCGGCCCTGCATGTGGGAGCAAGAACCACACCTAGCCTCGTTCCAATGCCACGGACCAAGCCTCGTTCCAAGGCCACGAGACCTGGGAATGAGGCTAGAACCACACCCTGTGTACATACTACCAACGTCAGCAAGGAGGGCAACTCAAGTCTCCTGATATCCATTTTGAGATTGTGAAACGTTTCTAACCCCAAAGGTTTGCCCTATCCGAAGACACAACAACAACTACATTTCATCAAATAATAGCTCTTCCAATCCATATTTGGATAACGTACCCCACTGTTGACAAACTCAACAATTTAAAATTAAAAATTGAGGTACTTACAAACCATGCATTTTTGAAGTGCAACTATATCTGCCCCCCCCCCCCCCCCCCCCCCCCCCCCCACACACACACACACACACACACAGTCACACACTTCCCTAGTGATGAGACCAAGATGTCCCATCTCAGCAGTGACTCCTGCGGTGTACACTGAATGACGTACGCCATGCTGAGCTCACCTCTTCTCAAAGGCAAGGTAGGTGGCACTGTCCTGGCTGTACACGTCAATCTCCCGAGTCATCTTCAGTATCTCCATGTTCAGCTCCTGGATCTTTCCCCTGTGCAGGGGAATGGAATGTGGTAAGGGTGGAGTATGGAATGCGGTCAAAGTGTAGTATGGAATCCAGTCAGAATACACACCAGTGTTGAATGGAATGGAGAGATTTCAGCAGAATGGGATGGGTGGGAGTTAGGATACATGTACATCAATATTCTCAAAGTGGCTTATCACCTGGATCGTGAAGTGGATTCAACGATCCCACTAAATGCTGACCAAAGCAAAAAATATTGCCAAAAAATTTCTGAGGATTACGTTCCTTCCCAGTGCAAAACAGAACCGAGACATTGTTCATGTGACGAATCCTTCCCCCTCACACTCTGCAGCAGACGGGAACTGTTGAGTTGACCAGCGGGTGTCTGATATGATGGTGCATGTGTACTCACCTCAGGATGCCCAGGAAATAGGACCTGTCCTGCACCTGACGCATCAGACCTGGACGAGAGGAAGGACACTCCGTCCACAACAACACACAGTACAAACCATATTCAAGCAAGCTTTCAGAAATCAAGAAAAAGATACACAGAGTGATATTCAGGACAGCAAAACATTTTAATGACATTCATAGCACATTCACCAATTGAGGTGGGAGTGTCATTGTTGTATATATACAAGCTAGCCAATGGCATATGCTGCTGTATATTCATGGCTGTTGAAAAATCACTTCTCAATGCTCAACAGTGTGGTCAAAAGGACTGGAACTCCCTCCCTAATGAACTAAAAAGTATTACCTCTAAGCATGTGTTTACAACCTGTCTCAGGTGCTATTTGTAATTCCTTTTTTTGTTTTTATTTATTTTGGGTTGTTTTTTGTACTTGTCTGTGTGTTTATTGCTTGGTGCATGACTTGTTTTCTGTTTGCGTGCTTGTATTAGTATAGTTGTGCTTCTATTAGTATAGTCGTGATTGTGCTTGTGCCTTTTTCTTTTTTTTTTCCTTTTCTTGTTGTTGTATATAACCTGTCTGTATGCAGGACTCCCTGGGAGATCAGCCTATATATGGCTGAAGGGATTACCTGCCTAAAATTAAAGTCTACTACTACTACTACTACAATATTAGGATCTCTCCATATCCACACGATGCTGATTATCATGGCCACCAGTGGAAATTGTCCCCCAATATCAAAGTACCAATTCAGACCAAAAGTGCTACAGATGTAAGTTGAACATATTATGTGACCTGTGGCCTGTGGGCATAGTGTGAGTACATCTCTATTCAGCAAACTACATGATGGGCCTGAGTGGTCAGCGGACAGTGAAGTGACTAGTGTTGTTGAGTACAGGTGCTGTGAGTACCTCTTGCCCCCGTCTTGAGTCCCCCCAGTCCCTGCTGGGTCACCGGACGATCAGCCACCTTGATCTGGGAACCAAGAGCTGCACAGGAAGATCATATACAGAGGTCTTCATCAAACCTGTGATCACAGTGCAGTCTCTGTGCACACAGCACGTACCTCCCATTCCCTGTGCTCCCCCCCTGGATCCCGGCCTAGCAGCCGTGCCAGGCATCTGCAAGACAACATCAATGAAGAGTAACCAGCATAGCCTGGTACAACATACTCTAGTGCATTCTCTTCCTCTATAGACACCAACTCTCCAGTATACACGAACCTCAAATTTAACCCTTTAATCATTAACCTTTTCACCTGAAG
Source organism: Axinella damicornis (assembly GCA_963931865.1). Classification (NCBI taxonomy): domain Eukaryota; kingdom Metazoa; phylum Porifera; class Demospongiae; order Axinellida; family Axinellidae; genus Axinella; species Axinella damicornis. The sequence goes on along the minus strand of OZ007514.1, from coordinate 11,958,290 downwards.
AGAAACAGTATGAATTAACCCTTTAAAGGTGATGGTTGGTAAAGAGTTAAGAGGTTTGTTATGGTCAGTAAAGAGGCAGTTTCTTAAGGTCGGCAAAGAGTTAAGCAGCTTCATATGGTGGATAAGGAGTTAAAGCAGAAAGTCTTGAATATGAAGAAGTAACAAGTGCACAGTACCATAATTTACTCAGTATATAACCACGTGTGCTGACAAGAGCTAGGGAAGAGACAACAGAGATTAGACCACACTCGGCTCTGATTTAAAGAAGCACCAGCGTATATGATGTCATCACCATCTCCCGTTAATGGGGCCTAGAACCTGCATGTAAATCTACTGCATCGAAGATGCGGCATTCCAGGAGTGCGTAATGAGGTGCGCTCCTAGGATAACTTATCAAAGCTGAACTGAACATTACGTATACGTTACGGCACAATCATGCAGCTGGTACAGGATGCAGTCAGGATTGAATTCTTACCACTCCAGCTCCTTGTGTGTGTGTGTGGTGTGTGTGTGTGTGTGGTGTGTGTGTGTGTGTGTGTGTGTGCGTGTGTGTGTGCGTGTGTGTGTGTGTGTGTGTGTGTGTGTGTGTGTGTGTGTGTGTGTGTGTGTGTGTGTGCATGGTGTGTGTGCATTTTTGTGTGCATGTGCATTGGTGTGTACATGTGTTTTTTGTGTGTGGATGTGTGAAAACGGAAACAAATCTATCGATCACTCAGATGGTTGCAAAAACAGCACACAACAAGGATGTTACTTCTATGGGTTCTTCATAAAATATCCTGAGTGTAAGACAGTCAATTTTCTTGCATGCAGGATCAAAGTTGGGAGCTGAGTGCGTGCAACTGGTCTATCCATAATATGATAGACTGGTTACATGAGACTACCTTCACAGCTGCTGCAGGTCCCCCCTACATGCATGCACATCCTCACCCACAAACCATAGCTTCATGACAAGCTCTATGCACACAAACAGGTCTCACTCAGCTCTACCCCCTCACCTGTGGGCATCCTATAGGGAGGTCGACCCCCGGTCGGTATCCTCCCCCGCATCATCCGGAGGGGGGTCTCCGATTGGCTCCTGGCTGGGGCACACCCGACCTGAACACACGAGAGAGAGAAGAATATAAAATCATGGTCTCCATAGTAATAGTTGCTACTCGGAATCCAGCAATCTGATCGGATACAGCGTGGTCTAGAAATCCCTTACAGTCCATGAATCGTGGACTCTAAGTGCCCCAGGCTTATTCGTATAGTTGCATTATGGTTATTTAGAGATGCAGTACAAAGTGCACGGGCATTACATCAATATTTTATGGTACACATTACTTAGAGTCCAGGGTCAGCGCCCTACAGATGTAGATACAAAGTACAGACTGTTCGTAGGCCATGCTGGCAGTTCATGTTCAGAGTGGTCGTCGCATACCTACTCGAATACTCAGTAACTCTTCTGACTCCATTGCTAGCCACTCCTTGAGAGTTGTCACTCTGGAAGTGTAAGCTTAGTTACCATGGCAGTGGCAGTGCTCTAAACTAGTTAGACACCTTGTCCAATGGAACTAACTATTATCAAGTCAAGAGTTGCTATTATGCATGGTGTTACCATTAATGTCATTCTGTGGAATTTGCACAGGGGTAAAAAAAAAAAAACAGAACACGATTGAGCTCAGGAGTTGGGATTGGCTGGTATTCTTATCCAAATAAAGCCCATGCAGCCGTCCCCATAGTAACCACTCAACAAACAGCACCTACATTTATATTTGCACGAAAACCAACAGTAATGCCGGTGTCATGGGAAAATGGGGACCCCCCAAAATGGGGACCCGGGGTCCCCATATTCCCGGGAATATGGGGACCCGGGTCCCCACTTTCCTGGGAAAATGGGGACCCCGGGTCCCCATTTTTCCGGGAGTATGGGGACCCCCTTAGTGAAAATGGGGACCCCCTCTATGACAGATGGTTAACAGTAGGAAAATGGGGATCCAACATTATTAGGTTGGAATTCAGACCTATGCAAGGCCTAGTTAATCACTAACCATGCAGTTATTATAATACAGCAATCAATTTGTGTCAATAGAAAAATATGTTATAATATAGACATAAATAATAGCTCGGCGTAGTAATTATCTTTGATGAGGATTTTCAATAACAAGCTCGCAGCATTGATTCCTTTCCAGATTCTGGTACGGTCATAGTGAGAGAGATCTATAGCTAACTACTGAGTCAGAATTGAGCATAAAGCCCACTAACTATATAGTCTGCAAGACATTGAGGAGGCGCAGTGAGTCAGTGGCTATTATTAGCGGCTATAAGCGGTGTCAAACTTACTTCAAGTTCATGATCTGCCGACATAGAAGAGATCAGCAACATTTGCACAGAAAAAATTGGCGCATTGTCTGACTTACGCATTACAGCTATCAGGGTATGTAGCAACCATCGCGAGTGAAGGTTATAGTCTCGGTACCAGACTATACGCGCGCATGGCGGAATATTCCGCCGTGAGCGAATAGTCAGGTACCGAGACTTAGTGAAGGTTTCGACTGATATTATGATGACATCCCATCCATGCTCTACATGGACTAATGCTTTCGCAGACATGTTTGCAGAGATGCAAATAACAACCCTCCTACACAGAGCGGTGAGTATTTGATGCAGCATAAAACGAAAATGGTGAGGGGGTCCCCATTTTCCCAAAGGGGTCCCCATTTTACCAGGGAAAATGGGGACCCGGGGTCCCCATTTTCATGGGGTCCCCAAAATTTTATGACACCGGCAATCTACAGCTGCACATACATACAAATATACGTACAGATCTCCTCACATAATAATCTCTGGAATCCTTGTGTTCAGCTAATCGAGCAGTTACCGTGTAACAACTGTAGCTTCGTCCACCAGGTCGTCTTCTGCTCCGCTTTCTTGACCGTATACTTGACCTCTGACATGGACCAGCCCCGCCCACACGTAAATTATTTAGGCTCGTTATTAAACTATTAAATATTTACAAGTGCAGGTACGCTTTTCAAGAATGTGGCTGTTGGTTGCTGTAGTGGTCTTGTTGCAATTGACTTCTTTGTTGAGAGAGAGTTTTGCCCAAGCACCCAGCGATGCTGATCCTTTCTGCACAGTAACCCTGCCTGGTATCGGATTTAACATCCTAGACTACGCTCCCGAGGTCAAGCCTCTGATGGACTCACGCCACTACCATAACTTGCTACCTCCACATCCGAATCCAGTCTGGCAAAAGTGGACAACGATAACAATAATCCTGCTGGTCTGACAACTGATGTAAGTTGGGTAGAGATCCGTGATACACATATGATAAGTATGCAGCTCGGACCTTGTGTATCTGAGTTTTACAAAGCAATATAATGCGATTATCTTTACTCTTTCCAGTGGGTTCAGAATACTAATAACGCTTGCAGACAGAATGCTTTTGTGTGTGGATTTACGACTGGCAACCAAGACAACTGGATGATCACTCAGCACATCAGTAGGGTGGTAGGTGGTACTGCACTGCCACAAGTTACTGTGCAGGTAGACTTTCAACTAAACACTTGCACTCAAATGAACAACTGTGGTCGGACGTTCGCCATCCACAAGTATGAGACGTCAACCATCAATGCAACAGCAGCAAGAAACCTCGATAACTACGAGTTTGTCCCTCCTCGGATAACCTCCAATGATAGCAGTGGTGAACTCCTCAGTACAAATAGACTTTTCCACAGCAGCAACTGGATTCTACCTGGGGATCCGAGATGAGACTTCCTGCATACTTGTTCATCGTGTGCTTGTGTTTTACTATGTTTGTCCTGCAGAGACGTCAGATCTCATTACTCGCCCTGAGGTGATAGCTCCTAGCATTGGCAACAGTACACCAATTGTGGTTAATGGACAGTGTGTTGAGAATTCAAGTGGAATTGGGGCAAGACTTACATGCTCACAGAATGGTGTTTGGGGAGGGCTTGATGTTGTTGGGTGCATATGTGACATAGGATTTCACCGATCCTTGGATGGTCGCTCATGTGTAGGTACGTACTTACCTGTTTTATTTGCCCAACCGTCCATCGATCAACCCCTTGTTCCCCCCCCCCCTCCCCCCCCCCCCCCCCCCCCCCCCTCCCCTCCCCTCCCCACTCCCTCCCCACCCCCTCTCCTCCAAAGGTTGTGATGCTGGGCTGTACCTGTCTGTCAACGTCACCTGCCTTCCCTGCCCTGCTAACAGCCACAGCACACAACGAGGGCTGTCCGAGTGCACCTGCTTTGAGGGATACTTCAGAGCTGTTGGAGAACCTCCAGAAAGGGAGTGTACTCGTAAGTGTGACACTGGTGCAAGCCCAGTGGCGGATCCAGGGGGGGGGCCAGGGGGGCCGGTGCCCCCCCCCTGGCTAGAGAAAAAAATTTTTTTTATATAGCTAGCTGCCGCTACGTTGCAACTCCTGGCCTGGCGCGTGGCCTCCTCAGCTCGCAATATCGTGCGTTGCCTGAAACCGAACGGCTTGGGAACGAGACCACGATCTAGTATACCCCTCCGTGTACGTACGTATTACATTAGTGAGCGAAATAAGCAAGGCAGAATGTCATGGCGGCCCTGGGACCTGCAATCCTTGTACATCTGGAACTTGCAGTGCAAAGCGCGAAGGTGCCACGAGAGCCCATCTTGAGAAGTGAAAAATGAAGGCGAAAAATTTTTTCCGCGCTTCGCGCGGACTGATCGGCGCTACGCGCCTCTATGCACTGCCTCCGGCAGCGTTTCATGTACGATGCCCCCCCCTTTCATAAATCCTGTATCCGCCCCTGAAGCCAGGGTTGTTGTAATGGCAGTTTGTAATTGTAATGGATTACAAATTCCTCTGTAATTGATGATAATGTTGTATTGAAATTGTAATGCTAATTTGCTAGTGATTGCAATCACTAAGCAAGCAGCAAGCAGTAATTGCCACAACCCTGGCCACTGCCAGCTGGCTACTCTGTTACTGGATGCTGCTGCACTAGCCACGTTCCCAGGCCCCTCCCAGGAATGAGGCTGCTGCTGCACTAGCCACGTTCCCAGGTCCCTCCCAGGAATGAGGCTGCTGCTGCACTAGCCACGTTCCCAGGCCCCTCCCAGGAATGAGGCTGCTGCTGCACTAGCCACGTTCCCAGGCCCCTCCCAGGAACGAGGCTACTGCTGCACTAGCCACGTTCCCAGGCCCCTCCCAGGAACGAGGCTACTGCTGCACTAGCCACGTTCCCAGGCCCCTCCCAGGAATGAGGCTACTGCTGCACTAGCCACGTTCCCAGGCCCCTCCCCGGAATGAGGCGGCTGTTGCACTAGCCACGTTCCCAGGCTCCTCCCAGGAATGAGGCTGCTGCTGCACTAGCCACGTTCCCAGGCCCCTCCCAGGAATGAGGCTGCTGCTGCACTAGCCTCGTTCCCAGGCTCCTCCCAGGAATGAGGCTGCTGCTGCACTAACCACGTTCCCAGGCCCCTCCCAGGAATGAGGCTGCTGCTGCACTAGCCACGTTCCCAGGCCCCTCCCAGGAAGGAGGCTGCTGTTGCACTAGCTACGTTCCCAGGCCCCTCCCAGGAATGAGGCACTCTCAGCTTTCCAATGCATGCTGTAGCAGACCTCTGAGAGTCTGAAAATATGGATTTGTGAAGGACGGGATGGGCGTATTTCATGATGTTTGGCTTTGAGTATATAATGCCCCCAGCAGACCAGTAGTTAGTGAAAGCGAGTGTGCCACCATGCAGTGCATTAAAGTGGACTCTTTGTGTAGCGTTATACCTTTGCGGTTAGGATGTTAACGGTAGAAGTATAATGGACCTTCAATACAGTGTATAGCTTAACTAGTTGGAGGCAACTGTCAGTTTGTTTAATATTAAATAAAATTTTAGACTATGACCTTGAGTGGTTTATGGGAGATAACCATGAGAGGCTGTTTATTGATACGAGCTGCAGCCCAGTAGTCTAGATAAACAGCCTCGAGTGGGATTTTCCACAAACCACAAAAGGGCATAGTCTAACTGGCTTGTACTATAGCTACCTGAATTAGAGATCCTTGCATGCTCCAACACTCCAGAATGCACCAAATGCTGAGTCATCATGCTTCAAAACCCACAGCTGTTGCACAGCTGCATGGCTTTGGAATATAAACCACAGGGCGGTGCCTTTGAACCTCCTACACACTATAGTACAATGATATTATTCATAGTGGAAGCACATGTTACAAACTCCGTTAATAACAGACTAATGAGCCTCGTTCCAAGGCCTTCAGTTTTTGATTGCTTGCAGTATGCAAAAATTGAGGGGGGAAGCCGGGGCATCTTCTCACATGATCCGTGGCACAGCCTACATCATGGATTCTAGACACAATAGTTTGTTCACATTCTTATTCACAGCTACAGAGAAGTTAGAGATCTGGACAGACAAGGGGTACGTAGTAGCTTGTTCCAAGGTCGCATGCCTGGGAATGAGGTCCTACCTCTAAAACATATCTGGGTTCGAAGCATAACTGCTGGGGATGGCTCCAAATAGTGCCGTCTTTTTGCTTCACAAGATGATTGCGTCACTGCTGGAATATTCACACTTGTCAGTCAGCATTGGAGCCATGGCTTTTAGCCTAGGTAGGCTTCATACGCTTGGTATAGCTCTCTACTAGCATTTGTCCCATCTTCGCAGCTAGCACAGAATCCAAGATTGGTCTCTTACACGACTTAGCATATAGGAGGAGGCGTGAAAACGATTGACGGCTGTGCCGTGGATCATGTGAGAAGATTTCCCAGGCCTTCTCCACCACATACTGTAAGCAATCAAAAACTGGCATTGTAAAAGGGCTGGGAATGAGGCTAGTATTTCACACCTTGCACCATGAAACGAAATCACAAAATTTGGGCATAAAACGGAGATTATGCATGCCTACAGCATGTTCATCTTGGCTGAACCAGTAAGTTTTGTGCATATAGCTAATAATATACACAGATCGCTGTATATCTCTTCGTCACAACCTAGCAAGTGCTGCGTAGTAGTGCCAGAGAATTCTTGAGGGTTTAAAAAAGTGCTTGAGCAATTAGTCTAATTGCCTAGGTCCAAATACCTTGGGGCATTTTACTTTCCTGTTCCAGGAGTTAATGCTGCTTTCATGTGGTGTTGGAATGTTGGAATGCAGCATGCAATATCTGTTAGCTATAGTTCCTGAGATATGAAGTGGCTAAATTACTTGCAAAACATTTAATCAAATTGTACATCGTAACCTTTAGCCAGGCTTCAGAAGGCTTAGGGTCAACTTCCCCCAAAAATTGGTCTGTTTTCGGTGCCACGCACTCCCCCCTGAATCATAAAACCTGGGGAGAAGGGTGCACAGCTCCCAAGGCGTTTGATGAGATTCGTAGACCCCACTAGTGTCTCCAAGAAAACATGCAGATTGATGGTGTCCAATGTGCCACCATTCAGATCTGGTCCAAGTTTAGGAAGATCTTGGGTGCCCAATTGCTGGGCTTGTGGGGGTCATGAATATCATCAACGGTATTGCCAGAGGAGTCTCTCCATGTGTGCGAGCCCCACCAAGTCTGGCCCCTGAGGAGCAAATGCTGTGTGAGAGGAGCACCTACGAAGGTGGTATGCACTGAATGCATGAAAATGTGTTATTTTGGGGGGAATATTTAAATGGTTAATCCATATAAGGTAGCATTGTACTCTTTTGAAGTGGGATGGCAGTGCTAAGACACACAATCGTAGCGCACCGCCGAAGGGGGTGCCTGGAGGCACTTCCTGTATCTGTAGAGGCACAAAGCGCAGGAAAAATTATTCACGTGGTATTTGAAGTGCTCTCGTAGCATCTCTATGCATTTAATGTTAGTTTCAATGGTAGGCCCAGAACTAGGACGAGAAACAGGTGCCATTGGTAAGTCTGCATATATAATTATGCTATTGAGCATGCTGGCAATACTCAACTGGTAGCAAGTGTAGCAGCTCAGCGGCGTGGCATTCTGGACACACAAAGAGTATTTATTGACCAGACTAAGTAACCAGTCTGGAGTACGTTGAGTGCTAGCACAGCGCTGACCACGACAATCGAACTGTCCGAGGTATCACGGCTTGAAGGTATTGGTAAAAGGGGGGCCAAATAGTGGGGCAGCCATGCATGGCTGCCCCGGCCGCCCCTATGGCGCCGGCCCTGATGGATGGGAACCCAATGGTAAAGATATTATGCATGGTACCTTAAATATGGCTTAAGGTAGGAAGCATGACATCAGCGAAATCGCGCAATTTTGCTCATGAATAATTATTAATGAGATGACGTCACTCACATACGGTTATATAGAGTTATTCATCTGTTTACGTTTTCCCATGGCGGCAACCGGAACAAACAAGGGGGGCTTCTCTCTTTGATGCGGCTAGCGGCCCTTTCAAGTTTCAAATCCGTACTCTGATGTGGCCGTGCGGTACTTTGAAGATTTGTTACAACGCCCTTGGCTTGAGTCGGTTTTAGTTGGTGTGCGTGGAATTTTTTTTGAAAGCCTAGGGTAGCCAAACCTCTGTTTTTGAGGGCGGCAGTGAGTTTTGGGCTGTAGCCTGCAACTGAGGAGAGCAGATGGTAAATCCATCCGTAGTTTTGGGGCCTGTTTAGTGTGTGTATTGATGATGTGGTCAGAGTGTGGGTGGGGCCTTGGAGAGGGTTCAAATTTTCAGTTTAGTAGAGGGCCTAAAATTGAGTTTTAGGGCGTTTTCAAGCAGAGGGAGCAGCTTGATGCAAAGTATTGCTGAAACTTGTGTATGCTTTGATGCTGCCCATTTATCCATCAACTTTGTTTCGGAGATGGCTGAACCCATGTTTCCTACCTTAATCCATATTTTTGAGGTAGTATTATCAGGCAATTGGTCAGCTGCATAAATGATCCCAATGCTGCCGACGACAGTTGCAGTGAAGTGTTCTGAAAATTATGGTGGCCAATGATAGCGATCACGACACTCACACTATACACATGTGCATGCATGCACACTCACACACACACACACACACACACAAACACATGCACAAACACACACACATACAGAGCCCCCCTCTGCTCCTCTCAACTTGCGAGTGCTCCAAGTGGCCAACACCACAGTCCAGCTCAGTTGGGACCCTCCAGTGAGCAATGGAGGGAGAGATGACCTGGCGTACCAACTCTCCTATCAGAGGGCAGGTGTCCCAGACAGTGTGAGAGTGTACGGTCGAGTCAATGTCACTGCCGGTCAGATCACAGGCCTCAGGCCATTCACACAGTATGTGGTGATGGTGAGTGGTGAGAATGGAGTGTCAGCCCAGGCCACTGACGCCAGTGGGAGGACTGTCAGTGCAACCATCACCACCGAGGAGGGAAGTGAGTTTAAGTTTTCTATTCCATGAGTTGAGAGGGCTGACTACATGTGTACTGAGCTAAGGGCAATAGAAGTAGCTAAACCTAGACTAAACATACAGACTTTATTTTATTGCTCCTGTATGTGCGTCCAATCCCATCCCTATTTTCCGAATGGGACTGGGCCGGACTGAGGTAATGGCTTTTCCTCGTTTTGAGAGGTGGAGTACGACTGGCCATCAATAAGGCTTCAATAAGAGATTACTAATGTATAGAGAAGTGCTGTGGTTTGCACCTGTTTAGTGTCAGAACAAGTCGTATGTCGTCGACCAAACTCCTCTGCCGTGAGCGAGAGTCTGGTACCATGGATAATAGAGTACGGGGAACTGGATTGGAAACGTGCGAGCCGCCCTATTCTTAATGTGTGGAATGTCGGCACGGCCTTTGATTGAATGCGGGTTTCGCTGTTTTTTTTTTGTTGTCCCTCTGGTGCCGCACAGGGACTGTTCTGGGACTTACCTCTTGTACCGTCGGATCGACCTTCAACCGGTGTATGCCCAAAGCGGTTAGTTTGCTCCTGAGTCGTAGATAAAAGCATGCTTGGGCTGCCTCAAAAAACGGACATATCCCTGAAATTGTGATACCTGTGTACTGTTGCACTTACCAGTCATTACTCAGGACCGTCAGGAGTGAAATTTGCTGCTTTGGGCATACACCAGTTCAAGACGGATCGAACGATACGAAAGGTAAGCCTCAGAACGGTTTCCGTGTGGCACCAGAGGGGCAAACTTGAGCGAAACCCGCATTCAATCCCGTAAACGCGCGTTTCCAATCCAGTTCCCCGTGCTCTATTATCCATGCTGGTACCAGACTAAGCTAAGTAAGTCGCTGGAAGTCTGTACTGTATTTGGGATGCATTATTTGAAAGTGCAGAGCAGCCTTCTCCCCGCTTCTCCCATGGAGAACTTGAATCGTAGAACAAACGAAATTACAGTGTATGTGATCTGCCACTCCCTCTAGTCGGTGCTAAAGCATCCACCTATAGCTAATAGTTGGAGGGGGGTGATGGCGAATCCACATACACAGTTGTGCATGCCTCAGGGATATCGATATACTGTCCAAATGTATCACAACCTATGTGGGACACCCCTTTCAGAACGTTACACTCCATTATAGCTGATTCATTTTCTCATGAATTTCGTCTTTACACAGATGGCTTGTTGACTGGCACCAATCTACTAGCTACCTGGAGTACGACGTAAAGCAGCAAGCAGCGTTTTGGCCAGTGTGGGTGGCTGAAGAAATTGAAGATGCATATAGGACTGTTTGCAAACACTTTGATTGAGCCCATCATGTGTACATGACCTTCAAGAGAGCCATACACTCCTCAGCTGTAACGCTGCAACACTGGAGTAATGGACGGTCCATACAGGAAAGCAGAAGGGTGTTGGGAGATCCAGTTTGGTGTAAACCACTTGCCATGGCCCATCTCTACACATAAATCTGCTGCTAGATCACCTGAAAGAAGCCCTAGCTGATCGAACTTTGATGGCATTAGCCAGAAGCTGACTACATGTTCTGTATGTCTTAAGTGTGTGTCTCAAGTGTTCCTTTTTATAGTCTCATAAGCCTAACCTAGGCTGGCTGCAAATGCAGGGGACATAAAAGATTTGATTGATTGATTGATTGATTGATTGTGTACATGGAGCATGGTAGTAGCTGTATATGGATGCAGTACAAAAAACTGAATAGACAAATGAAAGGCTAAGGTAGTTAAGGGGTTCCAAGTTTAGTTTGGAGTCCAGGCCAAGTTTATAGGGACTCAGCAAACACCAGCTCCTTCTGTCTCTGCTACCAAACACTCATCCGCAGGGGCGGCGGCACGTATTTACGATTGGGGGGGCAAGCCAGTGGCGTAGCCTACGCACGCTGCCGAAGGCAGTGCATAGAGGCGCGTAGCGCTGATCAGTCCGCGCGAAGCGGCGCGAAAATTTTTTTCGCCTTCATTTTTCAGTTATCAGGATGGGCTCTCGTGGCACCTTCGTGCTTTGTACTGCGCGTTCCAGATGTATGAGGATCGATGCTGCGCCAGATCAGCAACTCGATTTGCGTACATCACAAGGTTAGCCGAGTCAGCCTAGTACTAAGTATAGGGCAGCCGTTGGCTGTTTAATAGTAGCTAGCTAGGAGTTAGGGGGGGCGATGCCCCCCCTAAATATTTTTCGGGGGGGCGCTTGCCCCCCTTGCCCCCCCCGTGCCGCCGCCCCTGATCCGCTCCAAGCTCCTTGTGCTGCACGTTCAAATTGCAAGTTTGTGGGTGTGGTTAGGGTTGGGTTACGGATTAGCGCATGCGTAGTTGATGGATCTGCAGAGACTAAATCGAAAGTACGTCCAAAAAAAAAAAAATTCGCGCGGCCCGGCCCACCCGCAAGTACAAGTGCAGGGGTAGCTACGGCATGTTTTAGCTACGTATGTACCCGAGAATGTTGTGGCTGTTGGTTGCTGTAGTGATCTTGTTGCAATTGACTTTGTTGAGAGAGAGTTTTGCCCAAGCACCCGACGATGCTGATCCTTTCTGCACAGTAACCCTGCCTGGTATCGGATTTAACATCCTAGACTACGCTCCCGAGGTCAAGCCTCTGATGGACTCACGCCACTACCAGAACTTGCTACCTCCACATCCGAATGCAGTCTGGCAACAAGTGGACAACGATAACAATAATCCTGCTGGTACTACAACTGATGTAAGTTGGGTAGAGATTTGTAGTAAGGTAGGGCGGGGCATGGATAATATAGTACGCGTACTATATTATCCATGGGCGGGGTAATTCGGACCACGGGTAATTCGGGCCACTTCAACTTCAGGTCAACGGTAACTAAAAACGGACAGACTTTAGGCAAACTTCTGGCCATGTATATCCACTGGACCAGGGACTCAACCTGCCTACAACTCACTAGAAGCAAGAATCCAATGGATGCTTCTTTCCTGTTGCAACGTTGAAGTGGCCCGAATTACCCCGCCCTACCTTACGTATGTAGTTCAGGAGCACGTGAGGACCACTGTGGGCCTTTAACCCTTCAGTTGGTACTCAGCTCTAGTGTACAAGTGAGTGGATGCAGTAATATCCAACCAATTCGTTTCTTCCCCTTTCCAGTGGACTCAGAATACTAATCTCGCTTGCAGACAGATTGCTTTTGCATGTGGATTTAGTGAAGGCAACCAAGACAACTGGATGATCACTCAGCACATCAGCAGGATGGTAAGTGGTACTGCACTGCCACAAGTTACTGTGCAGGTAGACTTTCAGCTGAACTCTTGCACTCAACTGAACAACTGTGGTCGGACGTTCTCCATCCACAAGTATGAGACTTCAACCATCAATGCAACAGCAGCAAGAAACCTCGATAACTACGAGTTTGTCCCTCCTCGGATAACCCCCACTGATGGCAGTGGTGATGTAAGAGAGAACTCCTCCATACAACTAGACTTTTCCACAGCAGCAACTGGTTTCTACTTGGGGATCCGAGATGAGACTTCATGCGTACTTGTTCATCGTGTGCTAGTATTTTACTATGTTTGTCCTGCAGAGACATCAGATCTCATTACTCGCCCTGAGGTAACAGCTCCTTTCATTGGCAACAGTGCACCACTTGTGGTTAATGGACAATGTGTTGAGAATTCCAGTCCAGAAAATGGAATTGGGGCAAGACTTACATGCTCACAGAACGGTAATTGGGAAGGGCTTGGTGGTGCTGGGTGCGTATGTGACACAGGATTTCAGCGATCCTTGGATGGTCGCTCATGCGTGGGTATGTTCATGTCTGTTTGTCCATCTGTTCGTCAATTTACCCCATGTCCTCCCACTCCCTCCCCTCCAAAGGTTGTGATGCTGGGATGTACCTGTCTGTCAACGACACCTGTCTCCCCTGTCCTGCTAACAGCAACAGCACACAACGAGGGTTGTCCGAGTGCCCCTGCTTTGAGGGATACTTCAGAGCTGTTGGAGAACCTCCATGTACTCGTAAGTGTGATGCTGGTGCATGGCTCCAGGGTTGTTGTAATGGCAGTTTGCAATTGTAATGGATTACAATTTATTTCAAATTCCTCTGTAATTGTAATTTAATTGCAATTGATGATAATTTTGTCTGAGTAGTTGCAAAGTTGATTACCTTGCACTCAACTACACAATAGCTACTGCTATTGGACATGGCCCAATATTGTACTGGGCCAGTACACTGATAAGATGCACCGGTATATTGTGTGTAATTGATTGTATGATGCTAATTGGCTTCTGGAAATAGCTTATAATTGTTGATTACTAGCAAGCAGTAATTGCCACAATCCTGGTGCCACTGCAAGCTGGCTACTCTGTTACTGGATGCTGCTGCACTATAGCCACGTTCCAGGAATGAGGCGGCTGCTGCACTAGTCACGTTCCCAGGCCCCTCCCAGGAATGAGGCTGCTGCTGCACTAGCCACGTTCCCAGGTCCCTCCCAGGAAGGAGGCTACTGCTGCACTAGTCACGTTCCCAGGCCCCTCCCAGGAACGAGGCTGCTGCTGCACTAGCCACGTTCCCAGGCCCCTCCCAGGAATGAGGCTACTGCTGCACTAGCCACGTTCCCAGGCCCCTCCCAGGAATGAGGCTGCTGCTGCACTAGCCACGTTCCCAGGTCCCTCCCAGGAATGAGGCTACTGCTGCACTAGCCACGTTCCCAGGCCCCTCCCAGGAATGAGGCTGCTGCTGCACTAGCCACGTTCCCAGGCTCCTCCCAGGAATGAGGCTACTGCTGCACTAGCCACGTTCCCAGGCCCCTCCCAGGAATGAGGCTACTGCTGCACTAGCCACGTTCCCAGGCTCCTCCCAGGAATGAGGCTGCTGCTGCACTAGCCACGTTCCCAGGCTCCTCCCAGGAATGAGGCTACTGCTGCACTAGCCACGTTCCCAGGCCCCTCCCAGGAATGAGGCTGCTGCTGCACTAGCCACGTTCCCAGGCCCCTCCCAGGAATGAGGCTGCTGCTGCACTAGCCACGTTCCCAGGCTCCTCCCAGGAATGAGGCTACTGCTGCACTAGCCACGTTCCCAGGCCCCTCCCAGGAATGAGGCTGCTGCTGCACTAGCCACGTTCCCAGGCCCCTCCCAGGAATGAGGCTACTGCTACACTAGCCACGTTCCCAGGCCCCTCCCAGGAACGAGGCTGCTGCTGCACTAGCCACGTTCCCAGGCTCCTCCCAGGAATGAGGCTGCTGCTGCACTAGCCACGTTCCCAGGCCCCTCCCAGGAATGAGGCTGCTGCTGCACTAGCCACGTTCCCAGGCCCCTCCCAGGAATGAGGCTGCTGCTACACTAGCCACGTTCCCAGGCCCCTCCCAGGAACGAGGCTGCTGCTGCACTAGCCACGTTCCCAGGCTCCTCCCAGGAATGAGGCTGCTGCTGCACTAGCCACGTTCCCAGGCCCCTCCCAGGAATGAGGCTGCTGCTGCACTAGCCACGTTCCCAGGCTCCTCCCAGGAATGAGGCTACTGCTACACTAGCCACGTTCCCAGGCCCCTCCCAGGAACGAGGCTGCTGCTGCACTAGCCACGTTCCCAGGCTCCTCCCAGGAATGAGGCTGCTGCTGCACTAGCCACGTTCCCAGGCCCCTCCCAGGAATGAGGCTGCTGCTGCACTAGCCACGTTCCCAGGCCCCTCCCGGGAATGAGGCTGCTGCTGCACTAGCCACGTTCCCAGGCCCCTCCCAGGAATGAGGCTGCTGCTGCACTAGCCACGTTCCCAGGCTCCTCCCAGGAATGAGGCTACTGCTGCACTAGCCACGTTCCCAGGCCCCTCCCAGGAATGAGGCTGCTGCTGCACTAGCCACGTTCCCAGGCTCCTCCCAGGAATGAGGCTGCTGCTGCACTAGCCACGTTCCCAGGCCCCTCCCAGGAATGAGGCTGCTGCTGCACTAGCCACGTTCCCAGGCTTCTCCCAGGAATGAGGCTACTGCTGCACTAGCCACGTTCCCAGGCTCCTCCCAGGAATGAGGCTGCTGCTGCTGCTGCTGCACTCTCAGCTTTCCAATGCATGCTGTTTTTGGCACCGCACACTCCCCACTAAAACCTGAGGGAGAAGGGGGCACAGCACCCACGGCGTCATGCAGGTTGATGGTGTACAATGTGCCACCATTCAGATCTGGTCCAAATTTAGGGAGATCTTGGGTGACCTTTGACCTCCAATTGCTGGCCTTGTGGGTGTCAAGAATATCATCAACGGTACTGCCAGAGGAGTCTCTCCATGTGTGCAGGCCCCACCCAGTTTAGCCGCTGAGGAGCAAATGCTGTGGGAGAGGGTACCTACGAAGGTGGTGTGCGCTGAATGCATGAAAATGTGTTCTTTCGGGGAAAGAATTTAAATTGTTAATCCACATTGTACAGGGTTGGTGCCATTCATTTGAAGTGGGGTGGCAGTGCTAAGACCCACGATCGTAACACATCACTCAGTGGTGCCAGGAGGCACTTTGCGTCTCTGTAGAGGCACAAAGTGGTGATCAGTCCACGCGAAGCGCAGGAAAATGTTTTCCCATGATATTTTTTCAATCAGGAAGCACTCCCGTAGCATCTCTATGCATTTTATGTTAGTTTCAATGGTAGGCCAGAACTAGGATGAGAACAGATGCCATTGTTGAGTCTGCATGTATACTATCGAGCACATTGGCCATACTCAACTGGTAGCAAGCTTAGCAGCTCAGCAGCGTGGCATTCTGGTATTTATTGACCAGACTAAGTATAGCCAGTAAGAATTGATGTCTGGAATATGATCACAGCGCTGGCCACAAGAATCTAACTGTCCGAGATATATACGTATCTAGCTTGAAGGTAATTTTTTTTAAAGGGGGGCCAAAAAGTGGGGCGGCCATGGCTGCCCCGGCCGCCCCTATGGTGCCGGCCCTGTTGTTCCTTACCGATGGGAACCCAATGGTAAAGATATTATGGTACCTTAAATATGGCTTAATCCATATTTTAAGGTAGTATTAACAGGCAATTGGTCAGCTGCATAGCTAAGTGATCCCAATGCTGCCGATGACAGTTGAAGTGAATAGTTCTGAAAATTATGGTGGCCAATGATAGCGATCACGACACTCACACTATACACACATGCATGCACACACACACACACACACACACACACACACACACACACACACACACACACACACACACAAACACACACACACACACACACACACACATACAGAGCCCCCCTCTGCCCCTCTCAACTTGCAAGTGCTCCAAGTGACCAACACCACAGTCCAGCTCAGTTGGGACCCTTCAGTGAGCAGCGGAGGGAGAGATGACCTGGAGTACCAACTCTCCTATCAGAGGGCAGGTATCCCAGACAGTGTGACAGTGTATGGTCAAGTCAATGTCACTGTCGGTCAGATCACAGGCCTCAGGCCATTCACACAGTATGTGGTGATGGTGAGTGGTGAGAATGGAGTGTCAGCCCAGGCCACTGACGCCAGTGGGAGGACTGTCAGTGTGAACATCACCACCGAGGAGGGAGGTGAGTTTGGACGGGGTGACTACACTGGACTAGGAGTAATACTACTGTACAGTGTTAGTGGCCTAGTAGACATATAGCTTTGAGTTACATGGCCCTCCCCACCTCCCCCTCCCCCTCCTCCTCCTCCTCCTCTTCCTCTTCCTCCTCCTCCTCCTCCTCCTCCCTCCCCCCCAGTCCCCCCTACCATAACTCCTGAGACCGTCCAAGTCGATGAGGCTAGTGACGTCATCACCTGGCAACCTCCAGCTGAGCCAAATGGACAGATCTTGCACTACAACATCCGTATATATCGTGTGGAAGCGAACGGTAACGAGGAGCTGGTGGACACAGTGAGAGAGGTGCAGGGAACGACATATGACTTTTCAGCACGAGGGCTAACTGGTGGAACTTACAATATTCAGGTTGGTTGTCCTGAGTTGTGCAATTGTTTACATACAATGTTGTGTAATGCTGGGTTTATTGTTATTAGTGTGATGTCATAGGAATTCAGTCCTGTCAAGTCTCATGCATCCTCCAAGCATTTCATTGACTTCCCTAAGTGGATACTGACAGGTTTGTCAATGGTTGATTCAATTATACCCACTTACATGACATGTGTTCAAGTTCTCAGCTCTAGGCAACAACGAATTTGATAGTGAAGTTGTGTTGCATGTTTATTCAGTCATGAATTTCTGCCTTGACCTTGACCTTCACTGGTCAAATTCATCATTGTGAAGGGTATTTATTGTGTCATGAGTTTAAATTGGATGGGTGTTCATGGGGTCTCACTCATTTTGTGCCAATCTCACTCATTTTGAGGTGGGGTCTCACTCAAGTGAGGCTGCCGACCTTGACAGGTCTGGGAATTGAGAGGCAGGATTCAAGTTACGGCATGATATACTAACAATTGGGATTCACTCTAATTGAGGGAATCTCAATAGCATGATTAAGGAAGTCTAATTCACTCTAATTGTTGAAGTCATAATCAAAGGCATGACATCGTAAGGATTGGGATTCACTCTTATTAACCATGAAAGTTTAGTGTCAGTAACAGAGGCAGTGCTATAGTTGTGTAGTGATCATAGTTGCATAGGCCTCCAGATATGTGAATGTGTCATCCAAGAACTACAATACGTGTTGCTATTAATTTACCTTTGAAACAATGCTGGTACCCCCCCCCCCCCCCCCCCCCCCCCCCCCCCCCCTTCCTCCTCCCAACACCATCCTCCGCTGTCCCTCAGATCCAGGCTGTTACAAGTGTGGGTGTTGGAGAGTTCTCCGAGTCCTTCTCACTCACCATTGAAGGTATATAGCCACAGCTGTGCTATTGTATGATATCTTTGCCATCAGTTGCCCTCCTTTGTCTCTTCCCCCTCTCCCTTCCTCCTCCTCTTCCATCCCCTCCTTCCTCCCCCTCTTCCCTCCTCTCCTTCCTTCCCTCTTCCCTCCCCTCCTTCCTCCCCTCTACGCTCCTCTCCTTCCTCCCCCCTTCCCTCCCCTTATTGTTCTCTACCTTCCCCATTCCTTCTCCCCCTCCCTCTTTTTCACCCACAGGTGCAGGCTTTTCAACGGTGAACACTATCATCATAGTTGTCGTTCTGATAGTCGTCGCTATTGTGCTGGTTGTCCTGATTGTCCTCGTGGCCGTCTGCCTGTGGTGAGTCCTCCTGTCTGTGTGTGTATGTGTGGTGTGTGTGTGGGGGGATGGGTGTGTGGGGGGGATGGGTGTGTGGGTGGGTGTGTTTGTGTGTGTGTGTGGGTGTTGATGTATTAACTGTGTATGGCGCATGTGGGTTGGGGAGAGGCTGGAGGGGGTGGGGAGGAAGGAGGGGAGGGGGGTGGGGAGGAGGGAGGGGTGGGGTGGGGAGGAAGGAGGGGAGGGGAGGGAGGGGAGGGGGTGGGGAGGAGGGAGGGGCATTAGGTGGGTGACTCAGTCACAGCCAAAGTGCTGTACTCACGGGAGCAACCACTTCATAGACACAGTCCATAATTTTTGACAAGGGTACACTCACCTCATCTTTCTGATTTTTGTCAGGAAAAGATCCCTATAATTAACCTGCTCTGGTTCATCACTGATCAAGGCTGCCATGGAGCACTATAGCTTCAACTCTAGATCTGTAGCCCAGGGAGACCAAAGACGCATGTAAATTGTAATTTCATCCACTATGAGTTATTGCAAGTAAGTTAATGATTCGAGTTTATAGGCGTTGGTACAAGAACATCATTTGCCTTTTCAACATAGTTCTGACACCTGCACCCATCCTATTTCAATGTTAGGTATCGGAAGAGAAAGGGTAATTCTAAAGGTTCAGAAGGCAAGTTGTATTGTTACAGTAGGGTACTGTAGGAGTGGGCATTAAATTGTATTATCAAAGTGTTGTGGTAGACTAAATATGGTTTCAAATTGCTTGTGGTTGTAAACTTCCTATTTTCCTAGAATACACCTCCAGTATATTATATCATGCTATAATTATGCATTCACTTCCATATGCTGAAATAGTGTTCAGCCTGTAGTACATGTAAGTCACATGACCTCATGGTCATAGTATAATCTTTACAGACAGCTTTTGAATGAAAGTAGTATAACCACAGTTGCAAATGCAATTTCCATTTCATGACAGCAAACTAATTTCTGGGTTGCTAAGTGTAGTGCGCTATAATTATAAAGTTTGTTCTACATGCGGATGCACAAGTCCATGGTAGTGCACTTCTAGAGCAAAGTTGAAGGAAGTACTGACATGGCATAGTATAACAGTTACTCATCCAGACTAGGGCTGAGGTCGCACAGGAGAATGCAACTGAGGAGGGCAATTGACACAGCTCACATGCAGGTGCTTTGAATGTGCTTGCAAAACCAAATGATCTAACAGTGCAGCATTGCACAACACCTTAAACAGAAGCACACAGGAAACCCACAGACTAAACTCAAAGACATGACCTAGGTTAAAAGCCGAACTGTACTCAAAATACAGGAAACAACATACGTATATCCACAACATCCTCAATCTATCCACAACATCCTCAATCTATCACAGTTCCATAAGATTCTATAAGAAATCTGCATCTATAGATACGTAGGTAAATATACTGCAGTTTACTTATTCACGAAGAATGTAGATCCTAACTTTACTTCAATTCTTGCAGTAACATACAAACCATCCAGGGACAGCCACAAGTATTCTCCTTCAGCAAAACCAGAAGCAACTCCTCTTAGCCCTCTTGGGCTCCCGGCTGAACTGAAGATGATCTCCAGCAAAGACATCCGCTTACTGAACTCCATTGGTGAAGGTAACATTGGTATCATGCAGCACTCTTGCTCTTGTCCTGATGGAATACCACTCACAGCATGTGATCGAAGGCCTATAGCTAGCTATTTGGTAGACAGGTCTGGCAACAAGGCTGTACCTTATGTATTTTCCCAGGGGAATTTGGACAAGTTTACAAGGCTCATTTGATCAGACCATCTGTCCTCAGTGCCCACCCTGCTATGCCTGAGATTGTGGCAGTAAAAACCATGAAAGGTACGTTTCATAAAGTGATATATACTACAACTTTTGATGTGTGTAGATTTGACTCACCTCCGCACTTGAATACTACAGGCTTCTTTAATCAGGAACAGACCACAGAAATGATGAAGGAGGCAATGAAAATGTCCGGGCTGGATCACCCCCATGTTTTGACCCTGATAGGTGTATGTGTGGATGGAGGGCCTTCTCTGTATATTGTGATGCCATTCATGGCCAACGGTAGTCTACTCTCCTACCTCAAGGCTGACCGGAAGCGCCTTCTCATGCCGGAAGATGCTCAAGATGAAATGGTACATTTCAGTCTAACACCTCCCTTAATCCTGAAATCAATGATTGTGTTAAGGTAGCACATACCCCTTTACCGTTAGTATACCTTTAACCGTCGGGGCTCCGACGGTTAAAGGTATACTAACGGTAAAGGGGTATGTGCTACCGTAAGTAGGCCAGGATACCTGCTTGCATACAGTAAAATGCTCCTTTAAGTTCAATGCGAGGTTAAATAAGCACCATAGACAGTAAAATGGTTTTGACAGCTGGTTTGTTTTTCAGTTGCATGAGTCAACTATTGCTAAGGAATTATGTTTACCAATTCCCAGACCATCTTGTTTAATAAACAGCCTTATAGAGTACTGTAACTTATAAACCGTAGTCACCAGTTGAAAGTGTGCAATAATGTGCTACTATAGGATGTACACTACACACTTGCATGCAACTTGTCCCATGCTCTGGGGGTTGTAATACTCTGGGGAGAACTATACTACCAAACAATGGTGGTCGAGAGTTTGTAAACATCATTACTCTGTGGTATTTTGGCTTATGCAAATAAAATGGCAATCCTTCCCTTTATGATATAGATCGTTGCTGTGGGTGACCTGTCACCTGCAGGTATACACACAATCCATTGCAATACTATGGTAACACAGTGCTATTACCACAATAATATGGGCAATTATGTTGGAGCTGTTAGGACGAGTATAAGCTTATTTATTATATTGCATGTGCTGAAGCTAAGGTTGGCAATTTAATTGTGCTTGTTGCATGATACCCTACAAGTTTAAAGGTTATGCTATTGTGGCATGCACTAGTCTCGGTACCAGACTCCCATACCCAAAGGGTGTCTGGTTCCGAGACTAGGCATGCACTGGCTACAATGCCAGTATGGATATTGTACCTCATCATGCAACACACTAGCTATAGTATATTCACTATATTGCATGAGTGCAAGGGCTATATGGGCATCGAGCCTGAGCCAATATTATGATGTACAGCCCATGCACACTCTTGCAGTAACTATGCATGTGCCCAATAGAAAGTTTTGCTCGCTGTTACGGTAGCCAATTCAAGATGCCTGACCAACATGCAGATATCAATATTAATTTGGTTTCAGATCTGTAAAGTGCAGAAAAGACTGACGGATATGTGTCTGCAGATAGCTGAGGGAATGAAGTACCTGGCCAGCAAAAGGATTGTCCATAGGGATCTGGCAGCAAGAAATTGCATGTAAGTTGGTGTAGACTTTTGGTTGTATGGGTGGCCTGAATTATTGTGCTGTCTGTGATTTGCAGGATTGATGCCAACCTGGTCATCAAGATTGCTGATTTTGGTCTTTCTGAAAGCACCTACACAAAGTTGTACTTTCGGCAGGAAAAAGATACCAAGATTAAGCTTCCATGGAAATGGTTGGCTCCAGAATGTCTGAGTGATGGCATCTTCTCTGAAAAAACCGATGTGGTAAATCAGATTGTATAGATTACAAGCCAACTTCAGAGCTACAACAAAGCCTAGCTCTTAGTTTTTGATCACGTACAGCATCTGAAAAAGTGCATAACTGTAGGCCTGTTTGTGACAAGTCCATGCACTTATGCATGCACAGTTTGCCGACCTAAGTTCAGCATGATTGTCATCATGGTGTGACTGTTTCCTACACATGACACTGATCGAGTGCAGTGGGCATTTGGCATCACCTGCTGGGAGGTGTACAGTGCTGGGAAGGCTCCCTACCCTGGTGTGGATCCGTGGCGCTTACTTGGACTCCTGGAAGGAGGATATAGACTTGAGAAGCCAACCAACGCTGCATGCAACACAGAGATGTGAGTCACCCCTTATAGTATCTATACAGCCTATGCTCCCTATAACTAAGCTGAAGTGAGACATATATGTAATGTGACTTTGTAGCCGACTAGCTACTATGCCCTGTAGTAGGGCCAAATTTGCAGATAACAACAAGGTCTTTGCATGTGTAGGGCATGCTCAGGCCTATAGGGAATCACAACATTGATCTAGAAGTAATTGCTTGGTACTATGTCAAACAAACAAGAAAAAGGCTTAAGTTGTTACTATACCAGCCCAAGACTCAAGTGACTCATACTACAAAGTGACTCGTACACTAACTTGTTCAGGTCTTGGGAATAGCAGAACTTGCTTGCACATAGCATTGGTGCATGGCTATGCTTTGTCCGAGTAGCTACGTAGGTGGTATATACAATGGTCTAATATGCACTCAGGTACTCTGCAATGCTCCAGTCCTGGAAGGCATCTCCAGAGGAGCGGCCGTGCTTTTCAGAGCTAGTGGACACCATTTCCGGACAGCTGGAGTCTCTGGCCGATTACCTGCATATCAGCACCTTCACAGAACTAGAAAACAGCTTCTGAAGCTGCAACTGCTGAAGACATAGTATATATACCATGACAATAGTGAAATGCATAATAATATATCATGTCTTTCTTTTTTCATACAATGTCATGTAAACTACTGTGTGGTCCCACAGGATGCGTCTGTTGATGTCTAGTTAGCTAGCCAATAATTCTTGTATACATGGCAAATCCAACTAGCACAGATGATTTTACATGCAGTGAACATGGATGCTATAATTAAAGCGCACATGCAGGAAATCATAGAACATGGATGGCTATGTGCCCTCCAACACTGCCCAACTATTGAACAAGGTACTTTTTCTATAACAATTTGCAGCATTTGAAGCTATAGAGTTCAGAGTTAATTTGAAGGAAGGAGTATCTTGAAGATGCTTCAGGTTGGAGGCTTCCAGTTGGAGTACCAGGAGTGCCTGGTATATCACTGGTTTCTCTGCCATCCTGCATGTGGCCACTCCTCAAGTGGCCGTCAGCCTAAGTGACCCAGGAGTTGAACAGGGTTGACGGTATAATTATTTGGAATCTATAATCCATGCACTAGAATTTTCGAATGATGTTGAGATACTCATATATAAAGACTATACTGAGAACACAATCAGTCCAGTAAGCCTCCATATAAATTTTCCTATGCACATATGTCACATGACCACGTCCAACCTCCTCTGGTATTGACGTGCACCACCACACACCCATATAGTCTGAAGTTTGCTCCACGCGGAAGTGCAGTTACTGTAGTTGGTACATGTGCAGATTAATTAAAGAAAATATTAAGTAGATGTACTTCATAAACTAATTTTAAGGACTTGTCTTGCAAGGATGTTTATTAAACTGGGCTCTGTCCTGATGCTGTAACTACCACGCAACAGACATAGTCAAAATGAAAGTACAGATACTTTACATAAACGTCCATTGTTCACAATGAAAATGTTACGTTTCCTCCTTTACTCCATCAACTTGATTACTTGTACCATAGTGAGTGGGCATTTGAAAGGCACGCCACAGTGGACAAATCCCATGTACACTAAGCGGTGCCTTTGAAGCCAGGGTACATCCATGTACTCTAGGGTACATGGGGGCTCCATGGCAACTGTGGTTTTCCACATGTGAAAACATCATAGACACTAATTGACACTACCGTACAAGTCAGCTGTACCAATGCATGGCAAAAGAGGCTACACTCAAGGTACAAATCCCATACACCCTAGCAAGCCATGGTACAACTATTACTTGTAAACTTCTATGTGCATGGATGTTATTAAGAGGGGTTCTGCAGTTGCTGTAACTGCCAACAGACAAAAGAAAGTGTATACATATATACATTGATACTTGCCATAAACGTTCTTTGTCTACCCATTGTCTGCATGCAATCAAAAACTCTTGCCAGTATTTACTTCTACGTGGTCTTTCTTCCCACTTACAACAATTTTGAGCGCTACTCAATCACCATAAAACACGTACCCCAGTGCACACCACACTTGTGTGTAAATCTCCTGAAATAACCTGTATCAGCAGCAGCCCTCCAAGACCGGCTCTCTTCGACATCAGTGAGTATTTTGTCCACTAATTATTGCTCTAACTCTTCACGATTCCATTGGCTGCAACTCTGACTTGCGTGAAGAACCCCACTGTGCATGTTGGTTCACACGACCCTGCTGTGCTGATATCAGCAGAATGGCTGTCTACAATGTGGTATGTTTTCTAATTGTCACAATCACCCTTCTTTACCCTCATGATGCTGTGGATGACCAGCCAGCAACCCAGTACCACATTCGACCGACCACTGATACCCCATGTCCTGCTTCACCCTGCTTCACCCTCGACCATTTTGCATAAGCAGTTCAACACAATCTCATCTCTAACACAACACTGATATTCCTACCTGGTGATCACTACCTTCAATGGGATATCTCAGTAACTGGTATAACCAGCTTTACCGTGCTTGGAAACTATCGCCCTGGAGCTGTGAGTGAGATTGTATGCACAAAACCAGTTACATTAGGTTTTGCAAATCTCTCTGCTCTTCATGTCAGCAGCATGGCGATCGAGTCTTGTGGACGAAGCAATTCTTCTGATAAACATGATAAATCCAACAGTTAAACACACCTGTTACGAGAATACAAGGCAGTCAAATTCATATTGTAGCAAAGAACAGAAATATTAATGTCAGACGTAGCACTCGGTCTTGACTTCTCTTATCGCTACTGCAAGTGAAGGAGAGCAACACACAATGCAATGAAGCCTCTGCTGTCAGTCACATGGGTAGGCTGTATGAAAAAGGCTTAACCATGCGGACATTGTTAGCCAGCAAATTCCAAACACTGCTTTGGTTGCCGATAATTGGATCACAATTATAATTATGGGCCCCAAAAAATTGGTATCAGCTTTCAGCAATGTGTATATCGGCAGGAGTGCATGAGCCGCCGAAGCGTCAAACTCAGCATGTGCGCCCTAGCGGAAGTAGTAGTCCTTCACACGTCCCAAAATTTTACCTTATACGGCAAGAGGCCATTACGTAAAAGTGTGAAAGACTTTGTGAGATCACTGCCTGGCAAAGATAACACACCTGTAATCTGTGTGCCCCCTTCACTGTTGCTTGTGCTCGCTACCACTCACTGCTTGGCAATGATAGTGCACTACTGAGATCAGCAACATACCTGTAGTCCGTCTGCCCCCTTCACTGTTGCTTGTGCTGTGTTGCAATCACCAGAGCAACTGCAACAGAACCAGAACAACATAATACAACAGCTTCATACAGACTTGCAGTGTAGCTGTGTGACATCTGTACTTGTAGCTTGTGGCTCAACAAAATCACATCATGAACAGATACATTCGCATGTCACAGAAACAACTATGTGGAAATGTTGTTTTAGTTATCTAAAACTGAAATAGTTTAGTTTTTGGTTTTAATTAGGTAGAAGTCGCATTGTTTAGTTTAGTTTTAGGTTTAATTACTAAATCTCAAAAGGGTTAGTAAAGGCTCTTTTAGTTTTAGTAACCACTATTTTTGGGTGATTTTCATATTAGTTTAGTTGTAGTTTTAATTAACAGGCTGAGACAGTCCTCATTTTAGTTTTAGTTTTAATTACTAAAGTGAAATATGCCATACTAAAATGCATTATAGTTTTAGTTTTAGTTAACTAAAACAACATTGCTATGTGGAAGGGACAAACTGATGCTGTCAATGCAACCATCCAGACGAAAATACTTGCTTCCATTCCATTAAATGCACATCTCTTAGTCACATTACACAAGTTGATGCATGGGGGCAGTGTGGAGATTTGACACACCTTTCATCAAGTATATGCACACGCATGGTGGCAAACACTTCATGTCTTTGAGGGGCTCATTTGTACACAGTTTCCGGGTGAACTGCTTGCTCAGGGGCATTGCCCCCAACAATGATGATCATGTGACTAATGATATTTGTGAACATAAGATCAGAATTGATGGTCTGTCTTACCGATGAGGACGATGAGGATCACCAATAGCACGATCAGGAGGATGATCCACAGCTGGGAAAGAGAGAGGGACAGAGGTCAGACTTCGTGAAGTAGCTTACAAGCTTTGGATAACTTGGAGCTCAACTCAGGTCAAAGTTCATTTATTAGGAAAAAATATCTTTGCCTCAGATGTGTATGTCAGTCTCCTAGCAACAGTATTCCATTCAAATGATCTGGCTGCAGTTCTGCCAGCCAGAAGAGCAGTTCCTAACAACACCCAGACATTAAGACAATGTAGGCCAGGGCACATACACAGCTCGATGCCTGCACACATGTAAGAGTGACTAGACCATTGCTTCACTCCTACGTATAGGGCATCATTGAATGCAGCATAACACAGGAAGAGTGGTGAAAAACAATATTCATCACACGAGTGACATCAGGTGGATGTAGGGGGTGGGGCCTGACTGCAAGGTAGGCCCAGTGGACTTGTTTCGAGCGCCTGGAGTCTGGACATACTGTTCATCACGTGAACTATTTGGCTAGGTTTGAGCGCGACCAGGCAAGTCAAGACTGAGACAACGTCGATTGGTCAGTGTTTACACTGTAGTTGTGGTTGCGCCTGCTGAACCCCACCCCACCCACACCTTGCAAACACCTGACATCATTGACGTGATGATTCCTCCCAGACCTTCCCAACTTTTCTCTGATTTTTCACTTCCATGGATTATCGTCAATGAAAACCAAAAGAACTGGGGTACACTTGTAAGCCTGAGAACGAGGCCAGCATCCCAGCATCCCATCCACGCAGCATCTGACCTTGATGTTCTGCCAGCACATTTTTCTCTTGATTCTCCTCGAGCTGATATTGAACTCCCCGGCAGTCAGCCGCAAAGACTCTGGCAGAAATAGAAATAATGACTACAGTTACTGGTGCGTAGTAAACTGTCACGTGGTTATAACATCATAACATGGATCACAGCTATGATTGTCCTGACCTAGTCTAGACAGTGCCTACCATTGTCCTATAGGTCAGGGTTGTACATGTAGCACTAGTGTTCTGACCCAGACAGTACCTGACCTGACCCAGACAGTACCTACCATTGTCCTATAGGTCAGGGGGTACAAGTAGCACTAGTGTTCTGACCCAGACAGTACCTGATCTGACACAGACAGTACCTACCATTGTCCTATAGGTCAGGGGACAAGTAGCACTAGTGTTCTGACCCAGACAGTACCTGATCTGACACAGACAGTACCTACCATTGTCCTATAGGTCAGGGGGTACAAGTAGCACTAGTGTTCTGACCCAGACAGTACCTGACCTGACCCAGACAGTACCTACCATTGTCCTGTAGGTCAGGGGGTACAAGTAGCACTAGTGTTCTGACCCAGACAGTACCTGATCTGACACAGACAGTACCTACCATTGTCCTATAGGTCAGGGGGTACAAGTAGCACTAGTGTTCTGACCCAGACAGTACCTGATCTGACACAGACAGTACCTACCATTGTCCTATAGGTCAGGGGGTACAAGTAGCACTAGTGTTCTGACCCAGACAGTACCTGACCTGACACAGACAGTACCTACCATTGTCCTGTAGGTCAGGGGGTACAAGTAGCACTAGTGTTCTGACCCAGACAGTACCTGATCTGACACAGACAGTACCTACCATTGTCCTATAGGTCAGGGGGTACAAGTAGCACTAGTGTTCTGACACAGACAGTACCTGATCTGACACAGACAGTACCTACCATTGTCCTATAGGTCAGGGGGTACATGTACATGTAGCACTAGTGTTCTGACCCAGACAGTACAGTGTACCTGTTCTGTCGTGTATATCATCCAGGTTCTCTCCACGTCGTAACACCTTCTCTAAGTTCTGCTGAGCAACTTCCCTCACCTGCAGAGAATCACATCAGAAGAGAACGCAACTCATTATGGTTCTAGTACATAGTACAGACCCACTGCAGGTACGGTATAGTGATGCACCGATATGGTCTTTTATCGATATGATATATAACAACAGATATCTGCCGATACTGATAACCGATCCGATATTGTAAGTTAAATTCTCGTGTTTGCCCCACCTTGTCAAATCTTTTTGGCCTCAAGCACTGCAAACAGCAAACTTCAGATCCGAATGAAACTTCCAAATAGGCGACGTCTCTTCTTCCCTCCACTCGCCAACAAACATTGTGCTGACAATGCTAGCACATGGTTATGCAATGCTCTTGCGCCATTTATCGGCAGAGTGAATCTACTGATGCCGACACTCCCCAGCAAGGTCATTATCAGCCCGATACCAATAGCCGATCTGATTATCGGTGCATCACTATTTCTGTACACTAAACTTGTGCTGCCATTTTGGTGTACATTGGCCTCCTATGCAGTATCAATGAAAATGTGCCCTGCATCACTGGTAAGCGTCTATAAAGCAATGGCATTTCAACAAATACTAGAAGCTTTGCTGGTTCATCATCGTGTACGCCGAGATGGCCATAGAAGCATAGAAGCTGCTCTCCCAAAAAGTGGAAAACAGCTGCCACGTTGGTGTACCTGTCCGTATGATGACGCCAGCTGCTGGGTCTATACACCTCAGTCTCTACAGTACGACATGGCAATGAAGTATTAATGTTTAGTCCATACATGAATGATTAATTAATGAGGAGGAAGCTTTGAAGTTGGCAGGCTTCCACAGGGTGTTCGTGTAGGTTAGAGCCCTCATATAACAGTCTCACCATTCTCACAATTGGGTGCAGTCTAAGCTTTCGGACTTTGGAACAATCAGGCCTTGTTAATTGAACTGCACCTTTGACCAATTAATACTACCCTCGGTTCCCAGAGGGTTTATGGTAGCCTCGTTCCCAGGCTCCTCCCCCTGCGCGCGCCTACAAAAAATACCGGGGCAGAGAGCCTGGTACGCTTTCGCACGTGATACGCGGCACGTTGACGTCACAGCTATAATTAACCTATCTGTAATGTCACAACTGGAGCGTGCTGACTTCTGTGGCAGTGATAGAGCGACATAGGGAAGATTTACCGATGGCGACGACTGCGGAGAACGTTACCTGGCACCCGTGGATAGCGGTACAGTTCAGTATAAGCTACAAAATGCAACTTACTCGTTCCAGACTGTCCGGTGACGAGAATCTGTCCCTGAGGATTGATGAGCGCCATTTACTGCGCTTCTACAGACTTGTAACTCTCGGTTCTATGCTTCAAAACTACGTACAATATTATACAGCAGCTGCTGCACGTGAGTGACGTGAACACTTTCGTGACGTTGACATGCGTCAGTGCCGTGGAATCACGTGCGAAAGCGTACCAGGCTCTCCCTCTCCGTATTTTTCTTAACCGGGGAGCCTGGGAACGAGTCTAGGTTTATGGTGGGTTAAAGCTCTCCTCTATCCTAGCCTCGTTCCCAGATGGGGCCTGTGAACGAGGCTAGCTCTATCCTACATGCACACTTAGAAAGAAGCCATTCTTGGACTCGTGTGCAGAAGTATCTGTCAACATGTGCTACAAGGATTCACGTTAAGTGCATGTCCGTGTTAAGTGTACTTGTTGGTGTTAAGTGCATGCTCGTGTTCCACAGAGTGCCTAGAAGATGAAGCACATGTACCGTAGTCGTGTTGTTAGGCGCAGGTTCGACTCAGCTACTCTTTATTAAGCGCTGAAGTCTTCTTCTAGAAACTGCCGTTTTCAATCATTCGAAATAAAGTGCAGTTCCTATTCACGGAATATCATGCGAAATTAAGCACATCTCGTTAATAGGCAGATATTTCCTTCCTGCTGAGATATACAAGTGCATGCGCCCAATAAGGAGAAACTATGGCAGCAGAAACCCTAGTCTTTCAGTTATATATTGACAGCCCTCATATACTTCATATACTTCCAATCCCCCTCCTTCCTGCCTCCCCCCTCCCCCCACAAGTAACAGAGCACCAATAATCACAACACTTACATCATCGACCTTCTTCCTCGTGTCCGTGAGTCTGTCAGTCTCCCTGGAGTCGTCCCTATGGAGGGTTGCCATGACACTAATATTACCCAGTGCTAGTATTGTGATGCACGAGTTTCTAACTCGAAACTGCTTAACTCTTTAGGGGCCAAATTCTTTCTCTAGGTCATTTTCAGTCTATAGAACACTTAAACATACCCTAATTTCTGTTCCCTGGCATTGCTGGGCTCGAAACTGCTCACACAGGTAATTTCAGCTGTACTGAGCATATACGTGACTTAACCACACCCACCAATTAACGGGCTTGCAATCAAGCCTCCCGAGAAATGCCAACCTGCCGTAGCTGAAAAACGGGCGATGTATGCTGAGGCCCTACAAGGCAAGACAGCTACTTTCTAAGTCCATTTATGCCAAAAAACGGCGGAAATGGCCCTCCCAGTGCCGACCAAGACCTTTCTATCGCGGAGCCCAGACACGGCCATGCTGTTTGCACCCTTCGGGTGCACCCACCCACCTCCCCCTGCCCCACCCTTTCTGCTGGCGCAGAGCCTATCTCCCAAGGACATTGCCGGATGTGACATCATGAAGCTGAAAGTCTCATGACACCTTAAGGCGTCATTAGCTGGTAAACGGTTAACTCTTTATCAACCACCAACCATTTATAGACATTTGAGGTCAGTTTCATAGCTTGTAACGTACCCTTGATAAGGTTCCCATCAGTTTTCACACTCACTTCACACACAGCTATGCTTTCTACATTCTTGACTCTAACCACACCCACTCGTTAACAAGTGTATGCAATCAAAATGCTCGGGCAATGGTGGTAACTCGCTCTAGCAGAAAAATCAGCCTTGAACACTGGAATTCGAGACTATACAAGGTGAGAGTAGTTTTCTATGCCCATTTACGCTTAAAACCAGAGCCCACCCGGCTCCAACCAAGGGAGACGCAGTCATGCTGTTTGCACCCTTTAAGCACACATGCAAACTGTGGAAACCAGGCCCTTTCCCTCCTCTTGCTCTTGGGAAGGACACTGCCTATGAAACAGGTGACAATTCATTAGAGACAGAACGTTAGCATCCGTACACCACAAAGTGGGCTAGAGTGTGGTTAGGGCTAGTATAGCTAGAGCAGCTGCGTTTGATGTCACCGGCCGTAAAACAACCAAATATATATTATATTCGGTTTATCTCATAAGACTGCATGGCAAGAAAACAGAAACGCAAGCAGCTCAGAACTTACGAAGTACTACTGTGTGAACTCTCACTGTAGCGCAGTTGCCATGCTGATTACATGTACATAGAGCAGCTACGTGACCTCCAGTACAAGTGAGCTAGCAGTTCCCGTTGAACTCCCATGTTCTTAGAACTACTCAGTCATGTGGTTTTGTGACATCATAGCGCATCAATGCAGCCGCTCTATAAACACTGTGTGGCGAATGGGTGCCAATGTTCCGTCTGGAGCTGCTACTGGTTTGTAAAAACAGTAAAACTCTTAATCACATGCCAAATCAAAACTGCACTGGATTATCGAACCAGCTGCTCTACTATAGACACCCTTGGGCCCCCATGACGTCCTCAATTCAGGGGTACAAGTTCTACCACATCCTGTCCACATACTGTACAATCACATATCCTATGGTTTACTAGTGATGTGGACAGAGTGTGTCCGTTCAGTCAGCGTACGCTATGCTACTACTTCATGAACCATATGAACAGACTTACATGGTGGCGAGATCTCGAGAGAACAGTCACAGTCCCGATAATATTATCGATAAAAGACAATGGTTTCAACCTTTTTCCCTAATTATACGTGGATCTTGATAAATATACGGTAAGTCATGTGATAGATCTAGCTAGCTAGAGTGGATTCCTAATGTGCAGTGTTCACTATAGAATGAGAGAGTCTGCAGAAGCTTAGTCTCCTTGCAGCCTAGCTGTCCAGAGCATCTGGAGACAGCGCGATTTACTCTAAACACTCTAGTCCGTTTCCCGCTCCGCTTTCTTGACCGCATACGTGACCTTTGAACCGCTGGGGGCGCGCGCAACCGGAAGCGGGTTTAAATACTGAATTTGTAGCAAGTTTTGGCGGGATGTCGGGATGGCACACTCGCTAAGCACTTGCTTTGCAGCCTGGGGGTTGAGTGTTCGCCTCCCCAATAACCGAGTACGAGTCTGGGCCACTCCGTACACACCGGTTCCTGACTTCCCCGCCTAGCAGCCGGAGTACGCCGGTTCCCATCTGACCACCGAAGCTAAAGAAAGGTGTTCTGGTTGAAAGCAGGTTAGCCTCCTGTGATTCCAGTCACCGACGCCTATCCAGCGCTCCTGAGGCTTACACTTCGGTGTCTGACCTGTCACGGAGGGGTTGGTGTGTTGCTAGGTTGTTTTTTTTCCTTCTTTCCTTTTTTCCTTTTTTTCTTTTTTGGTTCATGCTGTTAGCTAGTGGTTCATGCTGTTAGCTATAGGTTTGTTTTTCTTTTTTTCAAGTTAATTTTTTTAAACAAATTTTGTTTTTTCCCCCTTTTTCCCTCCTGATTTAGCTGTGAATGCACTACTCTGCTAACTAAAATGGTAAATCATTGGTCTAAAGCTTTAAAAAAATTTTTTTATGCATTGCTTGTAGTGATAAAATAGACCTGCTAGATCTATGTTGTCTCCTAGCAAGATAAGTATGCAACTGTGTATAACTAGAGCTAGGTGATTAGAAGGTAAGCACAGGTAATTATTGCATGAACGTAATATATGAAGCAAAAACCCTGTATTAGCAAGTGGTATTAAGTAACATCTATATAAATTCCTCTGGCCGGGAGCTAATGACGGCTTTTGCAGACATTAAAGATTTCCAACCTGAGTTGGCTCAGCTCTGCATTCAGAGTATACTTGAATTGTTGCACCTATAGGCAAGTTCATGCATCGATCAGCCCCAGCTATTATCCCCTCATGCTAGACCCTCCTCTCTCCTCCATGTACTTCATTTCCGTGGGGGAGAGGAGGGTCTAGCAGCTGGACTAAGATACATGTGGACCCTAGAAATGGCAGAAGGCTAATACGTTCATGGTTAAATACAGCAACCATCAGTTCTGAGAGCATGTGCGACGGGTCTACAATAGTGATACTGCTGACAGCTAGGAGATAAGTGTCATAGGAGATCTAAGAGATAAGAGTCTGATATCGATCATGAACTGCTGGCGTTGACTATCTTGATGAAGTCAGGCTTGAGGGAGGCCCCCCCAACTAGAAAGCCGTCCACATCCGACTGGGCTGCCAGTGTGGTACAGTTGGCTGCGTTCACAGAACCTGTGGAGGTGTGCATGAGTGGAGTTGGTAAACTTGAGTTCTCTATAGTAAGTCATACTTTCTAGTCTCCATGAGTTATTAATCACAAAATCCCCTCTTCCTCCGCCTACCTCATCCTATACCAACCAGTCTACCACCTGCCCTCCCTCCCTCAATCCCCTCCCCACCTCCATAAATGATCCTGGTCTGTGCAGCAACGACAGCAGACACGTTCCCGGCCAGCCATCGACGGAGGAACGCATGGACTTCTTGCGCTTGATCGGGTGTGGCGGTCCGCCCTGTTCCAATTGCCCACACCGGTTCATATGCTATCACGACCTGACTCCAGTCCTGTATTTTTGCTATATGATGCGAGTACAACATGATACTAAACAGGTGCAACAAGCACAGTCACACTGACACACTCACTCACACACACACACACACACACACACACACACACACACACACACACACACACACACACACACACACAGATACACACACTTACACAAACATACGCTCATACACAACTCGCTCATATCCACACACACACACACACACACACACATACCGACAGACAAACAGACACACACACACACATACACACACACACACACACACACACTTGAAATGGCTTTGATTTGCCGTGTGATAACCTCCTCAGTCTTGCCCGCTTCCCGGTCAGAGAGGTGTTCCCCAACACAAGCAATCACCTTCAGACCAGCTGACAGTGCAAATGACACCTTCTCACCAACTAGCTGTAACGCATTCGATTGAGCATGTACGAATGTGCGTGCATTGGGGGGAGATTAAAAAATTACAGAGGACTTTCTGTAGAAATGTGTGGAAAGAGTATTCCTTTCCCCTTCGTTCAACAATCTCACTCAACCCAACCAATCCCCCCTTCCTTCTCCCTCCCTCCCTCCCTCCCTCTCTCTCTCCCTCCCTCCCTCCCTTCCTCCCTCCCTCCCCCTCTCCCGCTCTGTCCCTCTCCAATCCACTTCACCTCATCAGTCTCTCCAAAGATATTCCTCCTCTCTGAATGTCCCAGGATCACCCACTCCACACCCAAATCACGAATCATATGAGGACTGTGAAGTGTACGTGTGTATGTGTGTGTGGAGGTGTGAGTGTGTGGAGGTGTGAGTGTGTGGAGGTGTGTGGAGGTGGTGGTTGGAGACTATATTTCTTTTTTGAGACTTCAGTAACTTCAGAGCAAACCTCTCCCCTAAGCACATAATGCAGTACCACACACACACATACACACATGGACACACTCACACTGTACACACTCACATACATGTACACACATGCTCACATTCACTTACACATGTGCACACCCACACACACACATGCACACACTCACTCATACAGAGCAAATTATTTTCACACATACAGAGCAAATTATTTTCCTGTGTTCTGACAAATGTCAGATCGAACAACTTCAGTTTTGGTCTGACATTAGCAAAATCTGGCCGGACATTTTAAATTTGGTTGCATACCAGTGTAAAAATCGTTCGAGGGGGGGCGGAATCGTAGCGCGGCGAGGTAAGGGGGGGAGGCATGAATAGCTTTGTATACATAACACTTCCACTTCTTGGGTATCATTCAAGGGGGGGGGGGGGGGGGGGGGGCAGTACAGATTCAAGGGGGGGCGAATGCCCCCCCCCCCCCCCCCCCCCCCCCTCCCCCCAAGAAACCCTGCATACATAATACAATGCACACATTCAGTAATTGGTTTGTATATAATCACGAGTCAATGTTTGCATATAATACTGTAGCATTTGCCTTTGCGGGGCTGCGGAGGGACAGGAAGCGACTATTGGTGGTCATCTGCTGCGAAGCATCATCTTTAGCACAGTAAAGTATGGCTATGAGCTCCTCCTCCACATTACCTGCATCAGTTGTCCCACCATCAGCAGCCCCAAGAAATGACTTCTGCAGGAAGTGAATTAAGGAAGCCCTGACGCCGACTTCTAGCGATGAAGCCAGTGAAAGACTTGGCCGCGCATGGCACTCTTCCAGCTGTAACAAGGCTGGATATTTGGCAAAGGGGATACTCTGTTTGGCGATAACGACGCACAGATCGAACTTCCTCCCCATTCGCGACCGCGTTTCGTGATCCAAAGTCGACAAGCCTCGCCCAATTGTCGATGACAGCACTGCAGACCCGCCACTCGCCTTCGCGTGATCCGCTCGCAGTCGTGCCATTGCCGCCTTATGGACCTCGCTAGTAGCATGGTCAAGCACATTGCTCACTATTTGGTTCGTTGAACCAGAGGTCCAGGCCCTCGAGAAATTCTTCAGCGGCTCGAGACTGCTTTTGTACACATGGCGCAGCCTCGGAGAAGCCACGTGGCGCTTGTCCCGGACATTTACACGGACATTTGTCCGACGGAGCACGGACATGCACAGACATTTGTCCGATGACCGACCGTTATAATTTGCTGGACATTTGTCCGACGGAGCACGGACATGCACGGACATTTGTCCGATGACCGACCGTTATAATTCGCTCTGACATACACACACAAATGCACACAGACGTGCGTATGCACCTACATAGACACAGGGGGAGAGTGGGGGAGGGAGGGAGGGAGGGAGGAAGTGGGAAGGGAGGGAGGAGAAGGGGGTTGGAGGGAGGGAGGGTGGGAGGAGAAGGGCCTCATACATACCTAATCTCTCCAGTGAAGGCTCCCTTCTCTGCCTTGTAACAGTTCTGTGCAGCAGCTGCGATGGTGGGAGGGAGGTTCTCCTGCACGTACTGGAGGTAGAGGGAAGGTGGGGACACCACTACATCTGTGTGTGTGTGAGTGTGTGTGTGTGTGTGTGTATGGATCGGAGAGTAACCTGTACCATCAGCTATTGGTTTGCACTTTTTCTGCATCAAAACCTACTTCATCGTTATCTGGAATGATTCCTTCTCAGTGTTGTGGAAATGAGTGCTACAATGGTGCTACGTATCCCCAAGGGGCCCCTAGACATAGCTAAGACCAGGGTCAAGACATTTTGACTGACACCAGGCTCTTGACCGTTCCACTGCATTGTATATCTGCTACCTACGCGCGCACTTTCCCCTTTGACCGGAAGAATGCATAATAACACTCTTTCCTTAGTACATTGGGTCAAGAGCGCGGTCACAGCCGTGACTGTAATTCATGTCGGAGTGATCAACCCTTGTATCTATGACCATCGATCATGACTACTAGTGAAAGTCTAGAGGGAAGGGATCACTCCAGAACAGGCACTCAATTAAGATTGCATCAGGCATTCAAATTATTCAGGCATTCAATTCAGATTGCATGCAGAGCAAATCCACCTGACTCTGGGGTGAGAGGGCCTTCTTTCAGGAAAGTCAGGATACCATTGATGGACTCTTTCGATCCGTTCATCTTCCAGTTGCCCCCAACAAAGAACTTTCTCTCTCGCGTTGCCATTTCTCTTCTCACAGACTCACAGCCTCGATCTGCACAACAAACTACATGCAGGTGCACTGGTATGACCTCCAACCTTTGACCTTGCACCTATCACGTGCACCTGACACAGATGGGTGGGGCTGGCTTGGCTGACCTTTGCTGTGCTGCGGTCTGATCATGCAGATCGGCTGATTTCAACATATGATTGCGCCGCGCACTGCAACCTTAGTAAACAAAGTTTCACATCCAGGTCAGTTCAAACGCAGTTGTACAAGATTAAGCCATGGACGGGATGATGAGTGTGTCTACCGTGCTCTTAACCTGCAGTCTATTGCAGTTGGCGACTACTGCTCGCACTCGTATACGTATGTGCTCATAATTATATCGGACAGTAAATGATTATGCCTGTGTGTCGCCATTTAGTTAGCCAGACAGTGGATCATTATGCTTTGCAGACAATTTGCAGGATGCTATATGCAGGAATATGAAGATGAAGCATAGACCCTTAATATTGTAGGAGGTAGCTATAGCCATTGCATATTATCTGCATGTACAATGTAACGTGTATACAGAAAGATTAAGATACAGATCTATTGGCACAAGAAAAATTGTTTTGCAAATCTGACGTCAAGGTTTTGATGTAGCAAGAATTATTGATATTTTGTTGTTCTCTTGATTCAGCTGTAGCAGGAGACGTGAGGCTGGCTGGAGGTACCAGCAGGTGCGAGGGCAGGCTGGAGGTCTACCAAGCGGACCCGTTCATCAATGGCTGGTTCAGCGCTTGTGA
The DNA here is from genome assembly GCA_963931865.1 of Axinella damicornis. NCBI lineage: Eukaryota > Metazoa > Porifera > Demospongiae > Axinellida > Axinellidae > Axinella > Axinella damicornis. The sequence continues at coordinate 11,920,385 of OZ007514.1, read as the reverse complement.
GAGAAACGTGGGTGCAGAAGAGTTGAGGGTCGTCTGCCGACAGCTGGGCTGCATCGAATCACCTGCTCGACAAAGTATACTGAGGTAGGTCACACCATGCACATCAAGAGAGCATTCACGTGCACGTGTGCATGTGCAGTCATAAAGGTCTGTGTCCATAGTGTAACAATGCCTATTGCACCATCAGCCATGCTGCATATAGTGACTCTTATACTGGTATTCATTATAGCTAACTGCAATAGTACAACATGCAGTTGTTAGTAGATAGGATACACCTTTTGGTGTACCATGAATGTCTAGTCAAACCAAACTCACACATGATCTATTGGTTGTTTGCCTAGCTATAACCCGCCTGAGCAAATGTCACCAACTATCTAACTGTGACTCAGCTGACTGAAACCTAGCTTTGAACTCTGACCATACTAAAACTTGCAGTGGCTCGAAACAAAACTTCTGTCATGGAAAGCCAGACTTGAATGCATGTAGCAGTGCTGTACATATGTACACATGTACACAAGTCTGTCCAAACTGTATGTACTACACGAAGACACCATAGCCTGGGAACCCCCAACCAATTGTTGCTTTAGGAACAGTTTATTACACTCCTGGTATAGGAAAAATTGTGCCGCGTAATGTAATCTAAATAATCTATTACACTCCTGGTATAGAGAAAATTGTGCCGCGTAATGTAATTAATCTAATTAATTAATGTAAATAATCTAAATAATTAATGAACGTTTGACTATTTCCGAATGGCCTACAAAGATTCTGACTACACCGTCGTGATCGCTATGATGCAGTGACACAAAATCAAAATAATCGTGCTGAAACTCACCTTGGTGGTGGAGATATGAGCGCTTTTGTCTCGCCGTTGGCCGCCATTGCTCGAGCGCTCCATCGACTTCCGGTGGCAGTACCGTTCTTAGGAAAGGCACACGAAGATTCTGACCACACGGCCGTAATCGCTGTCGTTCACTGACGCTTACATGCCGAAACTCACCGTGCTGGCGAAGTTGTGAGTGCCGTAATAATGTCTTGTCTTCCTTTTGGTCGCCATTGCTCGCGATCGACTGAGCGTGGTTGCCACGTGGCATGTGCGTTAATTGGAACGTATTCTTAGCTTGCGCTACGGCAAGTCGCAACCGGTGTTGCAACGCGGCTGCGTTTTATTCGGTACTTGAGAGCACTCTAAATAATTTCTGATCTTCCCTATATCTATATATAGCTATCATGGTACTCATGTGTTGTGTGATAATTGGAACGAACTGTCACACTTAGCTTGTGCTACCGTTTAACCGCGGCTACCAGGAGTGCGGTTGCCCCTCGTTACACTCCTGGTATAGAAAAAATTGTGCCGCGTAATGTAATATAATATAATATAATAAACGTTTGACTACTTCGGAATGGCCTACAAAGATTCTGACTACACCGTCGTGATCGCTATGATGTAGTGACACAAAATCAAAATAATTGCGCTGAAACTCACCTTGGTGGTAGAGATATGAACGCTTTTGTCTCGCCGTTGGCCTCCATTGCTCGAGCTCTCTCTTCGACTTCCGGTGGCAGTACAGCCCTCGGGAAAGGCACACGAAGATTCTGACAACACGGCCGTGATCGCTATCGTTCACTGACGCTTACGTGCCGAAACTCACCGTGCTGGCTAAGTTGTGAGTGCTGTAATAATGTCTTGTCTTCCTTTTTGTCGCCATTGCTCGCGATCGACTGAGCGTGGTTGCCACGTGGCATGTGCGTTAATTGGAACGTATTGCTTGTGCTACGGCAAGTCGCAACCGGGGTTGCAACGCGGCTAGTTTATGAATGGTTTTATTCTTAAGAGCACTCTAAATAATTTCTGATCTTCCCTATACATAGCTATCATGGTACCCACGTCATGTGTGATAATTGGAACAAACTGTCACACTTAGCTTGTGCTACCGTTTAACCGCGGCTACCAGGAGTGCGGTTGCCCCTCGATTAATCTAAATAATAAACGTTTGACTACTTCCGAATGGCCTACAAAGATTCTGACTACACCGTCGTGATCGCTATGATGCAGTGACACAAAATCAAAATAATTGTGCTGTAACTCACCTTGGTGGCAGAGATACAAGCGCTTTTGTCATACCGTCGGCCGCCATTGCTCGATCGCTCTCTTCGACGTTGGTTGCCAGTACAGTCTTATGAAGGCCCCACGAAAGATTCTGACCTCACAGCCGTGATCGCTATCGTTGACTGACGCTTACATGCCGAAACTCACCGTGCTGGCGAAGTTGTTAGCACTGTAATAAGCTCTTGTCTTACTTTTGTACGCCATTGCTGACTCGACATATCGATCGACGACTGAGCATGGTCCTCACGTGACATGTGCGTTAATTGGAATGAGCTGCAGTACCGAACCGTTGCGCGTCCAGCGACCGTTTCCAACGCGGCTACCAGGAGTGCGGTTGCCCCTCGTTACACTCCTGGTATAGGAAAAATTGTGCCGCGTAATGTAATCTAATCTAAATAATCTAAATTACACTCCTGGTATAGGAAATAAAGTGCCGCGTAATGTAATTAATTAATTAATTAATTAATTAATGTAAATAACGTTTGACTATTTCCGAATGGCCTACAAAGATTCTGACTACACCGTCGTGATCGCTATGATGCAGTGACACAAAATCAAAATAATTGTGCTGAAACTCACTTTGGTGGTAGAGATATGAGTGCTTTTGTCTCGCCGTTGGCCGCCATTGCTCGAGCGCTCTCTTCGACTTCCGGTGGCAGTACCGTTCCTAGGAAAGGCACACGAAGATTCTGACCACACGCCCGTGATCGCTGTCGTTCACTGACGCTTGCATGCCAAAACTTGCCGTGCTGGGGAAGTTGCGAGCGCTGTAATAATGTCTTGTCTTCCTTTTGGTCGCCATTGCTCGCGATCGACTGAGCGTGGGTGCCACGTGGCATGTGCGTTAATTGGAACGTACTGCGCTACGCAACCGGGGCTGCAACGCGGCTACACGTACTTTATGAAAGGGTACTCGAGAGCACTCTAAATAACATGGTACTCACACGATGTGCATATGTGATAATTGGAACGAACTGACACACTTAGCTTGGGCTACCGTTTAACCGCGGCTACCAGGAGTGCGGTTGCCCCTCGTAATCTAAATAATCTAAATAATTAATAAACGTTTGACTATTTCCGAATGGCCTACAAAGATTCTGACTACACCGTCGTGATCGCTATGATGCAGTGACACAAAATCAAAATAATTGTGCTGAAACTCACCTTGGTGGTGGAGATATGAACGCTTTTGTCTCGCCGTTGGCCGCCATTGCTCGAACGCTCTCTTCGACTTCCGGTGGCAGTACCGTTCTTTGGAAAGGCACACGAAGATTCTGACCACACGGCCGTGATCGCTGTCGTTCACTGACGCTTACATGCCAAAACTCACCGTGCTGGCTAAGTTGTGAGTGCTGTAATAATGTCTTGTCGTCCTTTTGGTCGCCATTGCTCGCGCGCGATCGACTGAGCGTGGTTGCCACGTGGCCTGTGCGTTAATTGGAACGAATTGCAATATTTAGCTTCGCTACGGTACGGCGAGTCGCAACGGGGTTGCAACGCGGCTACCAGGAGTGCGGTTGCCCCTCGACTATAATAAAAACAATTTGTGCAGAACATATGCCATGGCACTGCTCTGACCGCATGAACTTGAGAGTAGCTACTCATTGGCCTTACACTCTATCTATATTCAATGCACCCTGTAGTACCCAAATGAACCTCTAAGTCCATAAGAATTCACATGGGAGGTTTTCTATTGGGAATTAACACTTTGTACAATGTTATATAGCTACTCTGCTGCTTCTTTATGTAATTTATTGACTTAACTTAATTCATAATGAAACCTCTGCTTGTCTCTTATACTATGAGGCATTGATGGACGTTGCATGTGTGTGCATTTTATTGCAGCTATGGGTCAAAGCCAAACAACATGGTGGCATTCCGAAGAGACTGCTCTGGGTCAGAGCAGAGCACAGTTCAATGCCCAGAAGTGGACACATTCACTTGCGACTTTTACAACTCCTCAGACTTCATAGCAATCACCTGCAACCATGTAAGTGTATTATGTATCATGTGGCTTGCAGCTATATCTCAACTCCGTTTACGACGTCCGTGTATATTGGTCCAGCAGGAAGTACATACTTTAGGTATAGGTACCGGAAACGAACGCGCATCTAGAACCGGCCCTGGCCCTAATATAGTAACTAGTCTGCTGGGGAAACACAGCATATTTAGGATGAGCTTGCATGAGCAACCTGCAGTTTGACCACTAAGTTCAGAAAGCTAATTACCGGTACCTGTAGATGCTAAGTGTGAGTGGAGTCAGAATATTTGCCTGAGGTATAGCTAGCCAGTTTATGCATCAATTGCATTATATGCCAGATTAATGGCATGACGTCTGGAAAAGTATACATTGCCACAGTTTAAATTGTAGCTAATATCTTTCCTCTACCTTGAGTGTAGCATGTTGCCTGTAGCTAGCTATGACAGCTACGTCCTGGAGTGCAAACATAAGTTATAGCGAATTGCTCCAACAGCTCTTGTCAGTCACTGACTCACTGCGACAAACGCATAATCATATGTTCTATTCCGTCACAGGCTGGATCTCTAGCGTTCTCCTCCATGATGCTTCTTGGGCTCACACTGCTTGCCCTCTTCCTCACAGCAGTGTGATTACTGACTGCAAGTCATTCATTCTATCCCATCTGTGACTATATTCATGCTTCTCCTGTCAGTCATGTGTATTGTGTCTGTGTGCTCCGGTTTGCTTCACTAAACCATTCATCAATTCCCACTGTACTATTGGTATTATTAAAGTGTGCCGGTGTGCTCAGCGAGGGTTCAGCTCTGATATGCGCATGCTTGCAGTGGCCATGCATGCTCATCACAGCCTGGGTGCATCAGAGATGCCACGAGGACCCTTCAATGACTGCACGTGTATACATGAAGTTGTCAATTCGATCTGAATGTGTTGCAGTGTCCGACGTCGATCTCTGATCTTGTGCGGCAACTTTAACCTTTGACCCTTGACACGCCTCCCGTATATGTAGTGGTCGCGCATGCAGAGAAGAAATGGACAAGTTTGTCGTTATTCTAGCGATCGTCCTGTGGACTACCACCAGCCAAGCTCAAGGTATACAATCACGACTGTTGTCTCGCCAGCGAGTCCAGCAGGCTCCTGGTTTATACGAATAGCTATGTGCTCAACTTTATTTTGCTACTGCTAAATTCTCAACTTTTTTTGCTACTGCTATGTGAATTTTAGCTACTCGTTGTTTTTCGTGTATGAATTATTCTGTAATATCATAGATAACTGTATTATCTGGTAATAGGTTCCTATTATAGTATTACTAGGGAAGATTCGAGTTTGGCATCAAAGGTACAGCACATGCTGTGTACATAGGATTCTGCATTGCGAGTGAAGTTTGTAAGGAGGTACGTATTGTGAGGTGTTCTTCAGGAAATGAGTTAAAGTCAATCAAAGGACACTTTGGGAACAATATAAATTCAAGTCTTTTGTCCTTTGTAGAGAGGTTGTCCTCTTCTCGGAGGTTCAAAATGTATTACAACCATAGGCAAACCAATTATTTGGGACCTTAAAAGTGTCCTTTGTAGAGAGGTTTATTATATTGTGTCCCTATCTCGGAGGGTCCACTATCGGAGGTTTGACACTGTATAGTGTTTGTGGAACAGTTGAATGTGGGACCCATCTGAAACGTAGCACCAATAGTGTTTAACTTAAATGTGGCACAATTATTCATCCTGTGGGCATATGAAATTATGGCTTAGTGCAGTCTGATCTGGCTCTGAGGCCTTCGAACTAACTGTCTGTGGCACAACTTCTATCGGTTGACTGTCTGAAGAAACATCTTGAGATGGATATATTAATCGTAGCTGCTAAATTATTGGTTCTGCCCTGCATTAATGCAGGTCTGCTCCCACGGAACGTGTTTTATCTTTATCTTTCCATCAAGGAGCATATGTGACCATGCAGAATTTAACAGCCGCAATATTCCACCTCGAGATGTTTCTTCAGCAACCAACCTATATAGAGACATGAAGTATATACAGTGTATAGCCACAAACAGTACACATTTAAATTTTAAATGGACTTGGCCGTACACAGCATTCCTATCCTGTGTGAGGCTATGGGAGCATGTGATGTGATGTGGGAGGTATGTTCAAGCTCTGTGATGTGGGGGCACATTGTTTTGTTGCTAATTGATCAATGGCTCCTGGTGCCTGGTATAGCATTTCAATGTAATTGCAGGCATGTATCTCACATCTGAGACTGGATTGCGCATGCTGTAGTAACTAAGTCATGTGGAGGCCTTGGCTCAGTCAAAACAAATTAGCACAATACGAATGTGTACACAAAATGGCGTGCAGTAAAGATGCCCTGAACAGCTCCCCTGTAGTAACTAAGTGAAATATGTGAATAGAGCATCCAAAAATGTTGATCCTAATGGGCCAGTGAAGTAAATTCTGGAGACGGCTTTGCTTGGACATGTTGTTTCCTATGCACAGGCAATCTGTTCACGTGTATTGGATCTGTGCCACGTAGTAATTACAACTTCAAAGCCCCACCCTTCCTCTCTGTTGGCCATCATGAATTCTTGGTCAGCGCCTCCACACAATTTCCATTTATGGTAACAAGCAGTTTTGGTACGGTGCACTTGGATGTTTCAGTTGGAGCTCTAGTTCAATTTCAAATATATAGCCCAGCAAGGATATGACAGAGCCACGTGCATGAAAAGCTGCAGTGATGAACTGGAATGTTTCAAATAGTAACTGAGAGAACTGTTCAATACTTTGCCTGAACGTTCTGCAGTTGGACTGAGGGTAGAGGGTGGTTCACACGACTGTGAGGGACGGGTGCAGCTGCTTCGGCAGGTTATCACCAACACTGGCACCACATCCGAGCAGTGGAAGTACGCATGCAACCGGGAGTCTGGAGAGAGTGAGGCGGCTGTGGTGTGCAGGGAGCTTGGGTGTGGTGCGGGCACCAGGGAGCACCCAAATTTGTAAGTTATCTAAACTATGTGCAACTCAACCCTTGGACCTGTATAGAGACAGACTCTGTCTCTTCACTATTTTCTATTACAGAAATTATTCCTTCATGCATCTATATTTTTCAAAACGTTTTTGTGAAAGTTTATTGATCAACAAGTAGATTTTTGGCCATGAATAAGTCAACAGTTAATTCAGAGGCATTAATGGCTGTATCTCCCCAACCGGCCATGCATGGTTCTGTCTAGGGAGTCATGCACTAGATGAGTCCACAGGCACCACGCATGCATGAAGCATGAAAATTAAAGAGCGTCATGTTACCGTACTCCGCAATAATTATTCTATAGAATTTGGTTCTTGGACCTTGACGGTAGTTCGCAAACAGATTTTATTTTGCAACGTTTCGATCACTGTCTTGTGATCTTCTTTGCAAGACGGTGATCGAAACGTGGCAAATTTGTTTGCAAACTACAGTCAAAGTCCAAGAACCAAATTCTATCAAACATGAAAATTCTTCTGTCATGCAGAACTAGATTAATATTAAATCAGTTTGACGCAGCCTTGGGGCCAATGAGTGTGATTGATCTGCACGACTTGTGGTACTGCATCAATGTTCCGTACGCACAGATTTGGCAGCTTTGAAGTCAGCGTGGATTCAGCCACAGCCTTCCCCTATCGCTGTGTTGGCAATGAGGATCGCGTGAGCGACTGCCAGGTAGAAGCTGTGGCTTGCAGTGTCATCAACCGTGGTGGTGCTGACATTCTGGCGGTAAACTGCTCACAAACACCTCCCCCAACTGTGAGTAGTTGTTATTGCTGGCAATGATGCATGCATTGAGCAGCGACATTCTGATCATGTGTGTTCATGCACCACTCGTGCAGTAGATAGCTACAGTTTTGTCATGCCAAGGAAGTACTATCACTATAGCATATAGCTAGCTGATTCAAAAGACTTCATTGCTAGTGGCTACCCTGAATCAGGGCAATACCACTGAATGGTTACACTGGACTATCTATCATGAGTTACTGCAAGTGATAGTCTTACAGCACAAGAGCTGCTTAAGTTGTTTCGGCAAGACAGTACAGATCAAATTGCTTAGAATGTGTCAGCTCTTACAAAGACACACTCCAGACCCTTTCCTATAATTATTGCAAGTTGTCGCTACTGTTTTTTTTCCAAACATAAAATTCTTCTTCTGTGAAATCATGGCTTATAGTTTGCAGGCCACTCGAGCTGATTCCCGGTCTATGATCTGCAGGTTCTAACAACAGCTGCCGGTACCACTGTAACACCTCAAGAGTCTGACAGTGGTGCTGCCACCGACCTCCCACCTGCCCTAACGCAGCTGTTGCTCCTCTTCCTGACACTTGTACATGTGACACTGAACCACTGATCTCTGATCAGTGCCCCTACTAATTTACTATAGACTCAATTTCCGCAGCAGTTTATTGCCCACTATGATTATGATCGTACTAGCCTCGTTCCCAGGCCGTGTCCTGGGAACGAGGCAGTTGTGTTTGTCACTGTCAGTTGTATACTGTACTCAGTATGGTAGTAGGTAGCAAATAGAACGGATTGTTTTGCCAGTAGCTGATCAACTTGGATTTGCTGTAGGTAACAGTTTAATTAATTTATTGCGCTAACAATGCTCTCTTTTCATAATGTGTTTCAAGTCTACATGTCTAGTCAGTGATGTGTGGATTGTAGAAGTAACTGAGCATGTAGCCTCATTCCCAGGCCTGAGACGGGGCCTGGGAATGAGGCTATCGGGCATGGTACTAGCATGGAGTGAGCCTCACCAGATGGTAGTGTTGCAACCCGTAGCACTACGACAATTGCAAGCAGATATACCGGTAACCATAGTAAGCTGTTTATCTCAAGCATATCTCTTAGCTGTTTCCCTCAGGTCACTGCTAAGGGACCTGCTTGAGTGCAATAACCTATACCCATATAGCAATAGAGTGAATGTCCAGCATGCAGCTTTTCCTTGCACATAATTAGATGGTACCTATTGTAGAGCAAATATCCAGCATTATTACAGATCTAGACCTTGTGCATAAGAGTATTGTAGAGCAAATATCCTGCATAGCAGATGGAGTAGAGGCCGACAAGTCTAGATCAGCAACATAATAAGTAGCTACAGCAAATCTGTCTCCTTGGGCAGCGTCATCACAGGATATCGAGTACGACTTGCGGTGAAATACCTTCAACACAAATACCATTACATGTTTGAGAACTCACTGAGAAAGTTTGAACAAAGTGCTGCAGCAGAAGAGTGAACTGTGGCAGAGGAATGTGTGTACAAAACATGGAATGACAAGCCCATGCCAGGACCTTAGCCTACTATATCCTGTGTCATTCCTCTGTCTAATCGTAATCCCATTTCATCAAAAGGTATCCTTAATACAACACAATAGCACATTTTGTTTAGACAAGATGGGATTAGATGAAATGGGTATAAATGTAAATCCCATATAGAATTTATATAGAATTTATATGAACAAGACGTCTAACTATTATGTAGCTATTCAACTGTATTCCTAACAGTTTGTTGTATGATTATAGTGTGTGCTGGCAGAGAAGGGTCGTCTTGACCAGGCTCTGGTGACCAACCGGTTGCATCTCAGTGCCTCCACTGTGGTGATCAAGGAATGACCAGGCTCTGGTGACCAACCGGTTGCATCTCAGTGCCTCCTCCACGGTGGTGATCAAGGAATGACCAGGCTCTAGTGACCAACCGCGGTTGCATATCAGTGCCTCCTCCACTGTAGTGATCAAGGAATGACCAGGCTCTGGTGACCAACCGGTTGCATCTCAGTGCCTCCTCCACTGTGGTGATCAAGGAATGAACACACAAGAGCAGCCTACTTTGATCCCATTAGTATTATACATGCCATCCATTAGGCCTGCTAGATCAGGTGTCAAGTTAGTTCCAGGTAACTAGGAGGAGTAGGAGTGCCTACAAATTAGACGTGAAGCCACACAGCATTTGTACATTCCTCTATTACATGTACAACAGGAGAGGAAGCACTGTGATGCAGCTATATAAAGTGACCATATGCAGAGGCTGGCTTACAGTACCAGAAATGGCACTACTAGTACACCTTAAGATTGTGTTTGTATTGTCTGTGACTGCTGTATCTCTTATAGGGATCTACTTGCTTCATACAGATATCTAGAAACAACAGTCAGTTAGCTGGTGATCATGAAATTCCCCCCGGATATACTGTGAACATGGCAAAATACCGTAATCTGAATGAGCTTGCTGTCCTGGCACCAAAACAGTCTGACATCAACGTGACTGGAGAAGTTATCAAAATGCAGAGGCAGGAGGCTGTTGTGGACTGCCACTTCAACTGCTCACTCGGAGATGGTACTAACTCAGACTCTGCTCAAGAAACACTAAAATCGGGCTATAAAACTGGGACCTTGACAAGACTTGGAAGCGATTTGAAATTTGACCTGCAGTCTTGTCCAACCAATTCCATCATGACTAACCCATCCCGGGCCGGTTCTTCCCCCTTGCATGATGATTGTCCTACTCTATTCATAGTGGGAGCAAGAAAAGGTGGCAGCACATCCCTCATACAATAATATATTTCTAAACACCCCAACTTTAAAGGTGCCAATCTTGATGGAGGTTTGCAAGCAGGGGAGACATTCTTCTTCAGCAGGTTCAGTAGCGTGATCAAGAAAGTGAGTTGGAAGAGTTACTTGGTGATGTTTCCACGCAGTGATTCTAACAAGAGGCTTATGACTGGGGAATCAACTGTGGCCTACTTGGTTGAGTGTTTGGTTCCTCAAGCAATATTTGAATGTTGTGGAAGGCAGGCAAAGATTGTGATGTTGCTGCGGAATCCAATTGACAGGTTTGTGTCGAACTTTCAAATGCGAGTAAGGCTAGGTAGTATTGAAATGTATATGCAAGTTGCTGACTTTGTTCAGCATGAAATACTCCATTTTACCAACAGAGTACCTGCAAAACTGTATTCCCAAGACCTACACCACGGCTGGACTTCAATCCGATGTAAATTCCCTTCTTCTGAAAGCATGATCTATGAGGGCACTTACTACATTCACTTAAGGTTACGATGTACAATTCGATAAACGTTTTTGTTGGTAACTTTGCCGCTTTATATCTCAGGAACTATAACAGATATCAATCTGAAACAAGTTGCATTCCAACATTCCAACACCACATGAAAGAAGTAGGAACACCTGGAACAGGAAAGTAAAATGCCTCAAGGCATTTGGACCTAGGCAAAAATACATCAGGCTACACGTGCAGCAAGTCAAAATTCATGAGAAACAATTTCCCTTCGTTATATTTGGCGCAAGAGTATGAGATACTGCAAAGTCTCATTAGAATTAGTCTGTTGTTAATTGAATTTGTACCGTTTACATGTACCGCTTCCGCTATTATCACATTGTTTTATGTAAACAAACGGACAGCTGCCTCCTAATGGTTCATCGTAACCTTAATGAACTGGTTATGTAACTTTCCTGCAGAAAACATAATGATCATGAACAGTGAAGAGTTTTTCCGCAACACGACTGCAATTCTGAAGCAGGTCTTTCGATTCCTGGGACTAAGCTCACTATACCTGAGGAGTCTTATAACATGATATCAACAGAGGTGTACAATCAAGGCAGACATGTTGACATCCCACTTCATCAACAGGTAACTAATGATGACAGGAGTAGGCTGAAGATGGTGTATGAGCCCTTCAATAAGGCTCTCTTTGAACTTCTGGACTGGACTCGTGGTGACGTGGAGTGGACCTAGCCGGCTACCTCATGCCCCGAGTCCGGGAGTACGAAGTTGTTGCACGTGTGGGCGTAGCTAGTATACTATGACCCTGGATTGATCTTGCATATTATCAGGGCTGTGTTAGTTGCTCGATCTATTGTCAGAGGATCCAGTGACTCCCCAAAGTTTACAATGCTAAGATATAGCTGTAGCTAGCATGCTAATAGCTGATGGTGTAATGGTCTAAGAAAGCAACACGAGCAACATACAGTTCAGTGCACAATGAGAAGGTGATATATGTCGGAAATTATTGCCCACTCAATATAATAGTGTTGCAGGTTGAGGATGAACCCCATTTCATTCTCATTGTCTGCCTTTATCACAACAGCAACGAATGAGCATCCGTTTTCAACCCTGAACCCAGGCTTCTCTAGCTACTATAGGGTTAAAATGATCTCTTACGGTGACACTTGTGCATTGAATATCGATCAGTCAGCTGTAGCTATATACTCCAGTATTGGGCCATCCTGGCCTCTATTGTCATTAGGAAGAGTTCGAAGCTGCAATGGATAGCTAATTGTAATGGGAGACTTGTCATCAAAATGAAACCATTATGATTCCATGGTAGACTATAGTACCTAGCTACTTCAGCCGGTTCTTCAGACTTCTGCAGGCTCCAGGCTATAGGCTCTACGCTCCAGCCTGGGCTGTAGACTCCAGCCTGGGCTGTAGACTCCAGCCTGGGCTGTAGACTCCAGCCTGGGCTGTAGACTCCAGCCTGGGCTGTAGACTCCAGCCTGGGCTGTAGACTCCAGGCTCTAGGCTCGATGCACTAGGCTCCATGCTACAGGCCCCATGCTACATACTACTATGTAGGCTCACCTTTGACCTTTAAATCCAAGGTTAGCTCCTCCCAGATAACTATATGAAAGGCATTTCCTGTTTGTACAAACATGGAGATTACTACTGGAAATTCATTGCCAGAGGAGTTAGCTGAGGGATCTGCCCCATTGCTTCCAAGCAAGACGAAGTAAGTTGTCTGTTAATACAATCGACGTTAGGTTGAGCGTACAGCAGACAGATACCACTACAGGGAGCTACGCATCATGGATTAGATTGTAGACCATCGTCAACACAGCGGAATGTGTAGTTTAGTGGGTGATGTTCCGTGACCTGTGTTGCGCGCCTTGTTAGGCACTGTAATGGGCACTTAGCTCTTGCTTGTTGTCACGTTGAACGAGTGCATGTTGCTAATGCCACCACTGTTATCGTTGAAGCCATTGAAGCATACTGTTTGGCTAAAATGTGGCCTACGAGTGTTCAGTGTATATATGTGGCTATATACTAGGCTTTAGGCACGCTGCTATTGTAATGTGGCTGTGCTGATAATTTACTCTATCTGGGCTAAGTTGACCGATCTGTACTTTGAACCTGCATATCACACAATGGACTACAAGAGTTTCAGGTAAGAGCCACATCTTCAGAATGATATTAGCTGTGATCAGTAGCATTTTTCACTTGTGATGTATAGTGATGCCGCAATGTGCTATCCGATACCATTATTTGTTTGTGATTTAATAGTCTCTTCTTGGCATGCTAACTGTATCACTCTCCCTGCCTTCCTCCCTCCCACTCTCCCTGCCTTCCTCCCTCCCACTCTCCTTGCCTTTCCTCCTCCCCCCTCCATCCTCCCTCCCTCTCTCTTACTCTCCCTCCTACCCTCCATCCCTCCCTCCCTCCCTCCCTCCCTCCCTCCCTCCCTCCCTCCCTCCCTCCCTCCCTCCCTCCCTCCCTCCCTCCCTCCCTCCCTTCCTCTCTGTTTTCCATCCTCTCTCTCCCCCTCCCTCCCTTCTTCCGTCCCTCAGTAACCTCAAGATGGATGAGGAGAAGCATCCTATAATCGGAGGCAAGGGCGGAAAGAGCAAGACCTCCTGCCTGAAGTGCACCGTCTTTGCACTCGGTGAGGGGATGGGTCTTCACTTGTGGCTGAAATGCCCATGCTCCTGCTCAGTGCTAGCCTCGTTCCCAGGCCGGCCTGGGAACGATGCTAGCTCAGTGGCAACCACACTCACTATTTGCAGTGATGCTTCACGCCGTGCTTACTTCCGTGGATCAGCTTACCTCCACCAGCTTGTTATGTGCGGTACACTCCGGTGTGCGGTGTGCACTGGTAGAGTGAGGGTCTCTGGTGCTCAACTCAGGCTCTGTCCTGGGTTCGAATCCCCCAAAAGCCCTTGGTTTTTCTGTTGAATGGTGTTACTCCCTAAACACGGAAGTTGCCCTTTTGGACTTATCTTTCCCTACCGGGATTGACAGACATTCAATCCTTAACTGTGTGGTCAGGCACTACAGTACACTGACAGCCACTGTTCTGTTCTGGGTGTGCCCTAGCCTCGGTCCCAGGCTCTCTCCTCTAAAAACGGGGGGAGGCTAGGTGTGCCCCCTCTTTAGCACTGGGCTGTGACTACCTATGGTCTGGTTCCCAGACCCTCCCTGGGAACGAGACTATATCGTGCCCCCTATACTGCAGCAATGGACACAGATGAGGTGCTTGGGTCACTGCTGGTACCGGGAAATAGGACAACATGAGATCAATGTCTGTGGTCATTTCCTGTAAGCTAAGAGGCACCCTGCCCCCTATGTATCATGTACCCAGCCAAGGATACACCTTATGCAGAGATTGAAACGTACCCTTTCATGTTACCATACACGCTGATTTAGAGTCACTATCAACATTGTGCACACATAACTGGTGGACGTGGTGTCCCTCTCCACGCGTTGTGTGTGCCTGTGCGCCTTGTTGTGTAATCCTGGTGACAACTCTACAATGGTATCAGAACGACTGCATTGCATCACCCGGTGCGGTGGCTGATGAGATGACCTCTGATAGCCAGCACATGCGAGGCCATTATTCACAGTGCAGACAGTCATGTGACTGGGTGGGTAGCAGAGGCTGGGCGGTAGTCTCATGCTGCAGGGAAGAGGTGGAAATCTCACAAAACTGCACAATCAGCTAGCAACGGCCATGAATTCTAATTGTAATTTGTTACTATAGAACCCTTTCTCCTCCCCCCTTCCCCTTTCCCTCCTCCCCCTCCCGCTTCCTCCTTCCCTCACTCCTCCTCCCTCTCCCATTACCACCACTCCCATTCCACCTTCCCCTCCCTCCTTCTCCCCTCCCTCCCCCTCCCCCTCCCCCTCCTCCTCCTCCTACCCTCTCCTCCCCTCCTCCTCCCCTCCCCTCTCCTCCCCTCCTCCTCCCCTCTCCCCTCTCCTTCCCCCCTCACAGCCATAGCACTGATCGTGGCAGTTGCTGCACTGTGCTCGGTGGGTCTGGGTGTCACGTTGGCCAACAGCGGGGACAACCTGTGTCTCACTGCAAGCTGTGTGCAGCTGGCTAGTCTAGTGCTGTCGGGAATGAACCAATCTGTCGACCCTTGTACTGACTTCTATAACTTCACCTGTGGAATGTGGGCACAGGACAATGTTATACCAGAAGGTAGGCATGTGTGGATGTGTGTGTGTGTGTGTGTGTGTGTGTGTGTGTGTGTGTGTGTGTGTGTGTGTGTGTGTGTGTGTGTGTGTGTGTGTGTGTAACCGTGTGAGCGAGGAATCCTGCTATACCTAACTCTGTAACTTTGCTGTATGATAATGTACATGTATGCAATCAACCATTTGACGTAGCTCAACTTAAAATTGCTTTCAAAAACGCACTTCATCCTCAGTTCTTGACTGTACTTCGTCCCGAGTCGAGATCTCTTTCCAAGGGCAATGTGCTCCACCCTCAGTCAAGGGCTGTTCCCTTTCCTGAGTAGTGTGTTTGGTGATTTAAGAATACTTTTACTTAGTGGGAGAGAGGTTACGGTGGGTGTGATTATTTGGAGTATTGATTAGACCTCTATGCAGTGTACACAGCAGAGGTGATTGTGTTGATAGGTGCAGGTCACATGACGTGCAGTGGGGTACTGGCGCTCATGATGTAGCTAGTGGAGTAATGGACAGGTGCAGGTCACATGACTTGCAGTGGAGTACTGGCACTCATGATGCAGCTAGTGAAGCAATGGACAGGTGCAGGTCACATGACTTGCAGTGGGATACTGACGCTCATGATGTAGCTAGTGGAGTAATGGACAGGTGCAGGTCACATGACTTGCAGTGGGGTACTGGCGCTCATGATGTAGCTAGTGGAGTAATGGACAGGTGCAGGTCACGTGACGTGCAGTGGAATACTGGCGCTCATGATGTAGCTAGTGGAGTAATGGACAGGTGCAGGTCACATGACGTGCAGTGGGGTACTGGCGCTCATGATGTAGCTAGTGGAGTAATGGACAGGTGTAGGTCACATGACGTGCAGTGGAATACTGGCGCTCATGATGTAGCTAGTGGAGTAATGGACAGGTGCAGGTCACATGACGTCCAGTGGGGTACTGGCACTCATGATGTAGCTAGTGGAGTAATGGACCTTGTACAATTGACATAGCTGCTGATGAGGTGGTTCTCGGTGAAATGGCGACTAGTGACCTATAGCAGTCTAGCCACTTGACCCTGCCTCTCCCCTTTAAAATTGAAGGAAAAGGAAACTGTTTCCCTTCCTTCGTTTTTCGGGCTAGACTAGGGTCATAGAGGTGGCTGTCATGATGTGTGTAGTTTAGAAGCCAACAATCTTTGTCCTGGCTTACCCTAACGAACTGCATGTGTCGCGAAGTGGACATTAGTAATCAGGACGCTTGACCAAGTCCGAAGTTCTTACAAATTGTCTCCCAGAATATTATTGAAGACACATTGCTGATCAGGACAAATGCCCAAGGGTGTCCATATGAGGGACTGCACTGAAGTAGTTCATTTATTGTCCCCCTTACAAAATGAAGCTTGCATGCTGCTCGCTCATTTTGGCCAAATTCTAGCATGCTGCATGTAAGTGACACATATCCACATACGTGCAGATGTGTGCTGCGCATGTGCAGATATCTTGGTGTGCACATGTCCAAGGCCTTCTCTCAGAAGTGACTTGCAGTAGTGGTGTGTGTGTGTGTGTGCTAACAGCTGGCAGTAGTGGTGCAAACATTTTGACTGCTTGTCTTTCTGTTCTCATAATGGCGTTGCCAAGTTGAGGTACAAAGTGTCTTGTACCACGCCCCCACACCCCACATCACTTGTAAACACATGGTACCCATGCTCACACATGCACTCACACGCACACACCACGTGCCCCCCCCCCCCCCCCCCCCTCCCCCATTTACACACATATACCCTCCAAACATACACCCCCCTTCCAAGGCTATGCCCGCTACTCCACCTTTGACCAGCTTGACGTCCGCAACCAGATTGCTCTGAAGAAGATCCTGGAGGGTGACGATGACAGTGACGTGTCTGCAGTGATGAAGGTGAAGTCATTGTACAAGTCCTGCATCGATACTGCAAGTGTTAACGCACAGGGTGCTTCACCACTCCTGGATCTCATCAATGTTACTGGTGAGAGGGTGAGGGGAGAGGGTGTGTGGGTGTGTGAGGGAGAGGGTGAGGGGAGAGGGTGTGTGGGTGTGTGGGGGAGAGGTTATGTGTGTGTGAGGGGAGAGAGTGTGTGAGTATGTGTGAGGGGTTTTTAACTTGCCAGCCAGTCAGTCATCCACAAACAAACTCAGTTATCGAAGGGTATATCTAGTTATAGTCAAGTGTATCAGGCTATCAGCATCATGCAATAGTGACTTCGATTGTTTCCATCTGACCTTTGACCCCAGGCGGTTGGTCTCTTCTGAGTGGTGCGAGTGAGACGGAGTGGGGGATCAACGGGACTCAGTTCCAGGCAGAGAAGCTGTTTGGTAGCCCCGCCTTCTTCGCTCTCTACGTGGACATTGATGACAAGAACTCTTCACAGTACATCCTCCAGGTGAGTAGGATAGCGATTCCACTGCCTATAGCAGAATCCTGTCAGCCACTTCCTCCTTTCGTCCCACCCCCTCCCTCTGCTCACTCCTCCCTCTCTCCCTCCCTCTCTCCCTCCCTCCCTCCCTCCCTCCCTCCCTCCCTCCCTCCCTCCCTCCCTCCCTCCCTCCCTCCCTCCCTCCCTCCCTCCCTCCCTCCCTCCCTCCCTCCCTCCCAATCACACAGCTCCAACAATCCGGTCTCAGCTTGCCAAGTGCTGATAACTACCTCGACAACAGA
>OZ007514.1:11848626-11902215 GCA_963931865.1 Axinella damicornis | reverse complement strand
CTCCCCCCCTCCCTCCCTCCCTTCCTCCCTCCTCACCTCACTCCCTCAGGTAAATGGTAGTTTAACCCTTGGAGAAAACATTGCTGACAATGGTGGAGTGAAGTCCAGTTTCCAGGTATGCTACAACTTTCAACTGCTCATACCAACAGCTTGAACCCCTCCCCTCCCTCCTTCCCTCGCCCCACCCTCTCCTTTTCCTCCACCCTATCCCTCACCTCCCCACTCACTACAGGCCTACCAAACCGTAGTTGGCAGAAGCGGTCAGGACTCCACCTGGCCTGCCTGCCCTCCCCTACACTCCTGAACAGCTCTACTTCATCGCCTATGGACAGGTACACACAACCTCCTACACCGTAGGCTGGGCTTCAAGTAGTTACCATACCTTACCGCTGCATCCCAGCGTTTGTTGCTTGCAGTACTAACGCAAGGGAAGCTGGTAAAAATTGCTGTGACCTACCAGGATCGATGTCAGATGGCTACTTGGAGGAGTAGTATCAGATTGCATTGTGGGCCAGCTTTCACAGTAATCTATAATTATGCGAAGTTTCAGTATCGTCCCGGCACTGGACTGCAAGTTCATGAAGATTTGAAGACACACTGGTTTATGAAACCTCCGCTTGGAAATTCATCACGAAAGTTTGATTGCAATTTATTTAGACTGCATGAACGCATTGTGTGTTGTGCATTTAATAATTATTATTGTGTGCAATCAAGCCAGTCCTACAATATGGTCACGTTTGTTTCCACCGTGACATCTTTCCTCATCATCTCCTCCCTCCTGCAGCTGTGGTGCTCGTTGTTCACTCCTCAGTTCATCAGTGTGTCCACCAAGACAGACCCTCACAGCCCAGGCCCCTACCGGTGAGGCTGTGTGTGTATACAGGGAGGGAGGAGGGAGGGAGGGAGGGAGGGAGGGAGGGAGGGAGGGGGGAGGGGAGGGAGGGAGGGAGGGGGAGGGGAGGGAGGGAGGGAGGGAGGGAGGGAGGAGGAGGGGGGAGGGGAGGGAGGGAGGGAGTGAGGGGAGGGAGGGAGGGAGGGAGGGAGGATGAGGGAGGGAGGGATGGAGGAGAGGTGGAGAGGGAGGGGGAAGGAGGGAAGGAGGAGGGAGGGAAGGGGGAGGGAGGGAGGGGAGGAGGAGGGAGGACGAGGGAGGGAGAGAGGTGGAGAGGGAGGGGGAGGAGGGGAGGAGGGAGGGGGAGGGAGGGAGGGGGGAGGGGAGGGAGGAGGGAGGGAGGGGAGGGAGGGGAGGGAGGGAGGGAGGACGATGGAGGGAGGGATGGAGAGAGGTGGAGAGGGAGGGGGGAGGAGGGCAAGGAGGGAGGGAGGGAGGGGGAGGAGGAGGGAGGGAGGGAGGGAGGGGAGGGAGGGAGGGAGGATCGAGGGAGGGAGAGAGGTGGAGAGGAGGGTGGAGGAGGAAGGAGGGAGGGGAGGGAGGGAGGGAAAGAGAGAGGTGGAGAGGGAGGGGGGGAGGGAAGGAGGGAGGAGGGAGGGAGGGAGGGGAGGGAGGGAGGACGATGGAGGGAGGGATGGAGAGAGGTGGAGAGGGAGGAGGGAGGAGGGAGGAGGGAAGGAGGGAGGGGGAGGGAGGAGGGAGGGGAGGGAGGGAAGGGAGGGAGGGAGAACGAGGGAGGGAGAGAGGTGGAGAGGGAGGTGGAGGGAAGGAGGGAGGGGGAGGGAGGGAGGGAGGGGAGGGAGGGAGGGAGGACGAGGGAGGGAGAGAGGTGGAGAGGGAGGGGGGAGAGGGAAGGAGGGAGGGGAGGGAGGAGGGGAGGGAGGGAGAGGGAGAGGAGGGAAGGTGTTCATAAGTGTGTCAGCAAAGACAGACCCTCATTGATTTTCAGCATTGTTTGAGCATAGTAGCAAGACTTGCATGGGAATAGCGTGGGAGAGTTCTGGAATAGCATGAAGAGTTCCGGAATAGCATAATGGACTCAAGCCCTGGGGCCTGTAATGCTCATTCTCCCCAGGATTCAATAGCTGTGATGTATACCCTAAGAGTTGTCCTGATTAGGGAGGTGCATGTGTGTGTAATACGTGTGTATAATTATGGTACTCCACTCAATGCCTTCACTCCAGGGTAATCGGAGCTCTGGTGAACAGTCCCGAGTTTGCTAGTGCATTTGACTGTCCGTCCAACTCTCCTATGAACCCTGAGGAAAAGTGCTACCTCTGGTGAATGATGATTGTGACTGCCGCACAGGTCTATGATTGGGTTAGCATGGATATCTGTTGTGATATTATCTGTGATATTATCTGCATACTATCGTGATATTATCTGTACACTACCGTGATATTATCTGTGAACTACTGTGATATTATCAGTGCACTACCATGATATTATCAGTGCACTGCTGTGATATTATTTGTGCACTACTGCTGGGATACACTTGTGACGTGCTATTATGTTGTAATTATGAGAAAGAGAGTTTTTATTGTGATGTGACCCTAATGTTATGTTTTATATTGCAAGCAGATCGTTAATCATTAGTGAATTTTGTCTGCTGGAGACTGTACACTATATATGCCGCTTGGGTACCTACAAGGCTTTTCCAAACCCTTGCAACAGCCACAGCTGGTTGCGTTAAGTGGACAATTAATTTTCTGGTCTAAACTTGAACCCTAGTAACTTAATTAAAGGCCAAAGTTCAGTGCTTAATAAGTACAGTTGTATAGCCCTGCCTGCGCTCCATATATGGAATGGTCTACGCAATTCGCTTTGAGCATTAATTTTAAGTGTAGTGTTGCAAGGATTCCTGTAATAATTATTACCATGGCCAGGGTTTGACTGTAATTGGCCCACTTTGCTCTTAACCAGCATGATGAGGTCATGATGAGGTAATGACATAAGCTCCTGCATGCTATGACATTTGAGTATATTATTATAATGATTATATATGCGTATGCATTTTGGATTGAAGAACTACTGGCCAGCCAAAGGAATGTAACACATCTTATACCTACATACAGCGCAATAAACATGCATGACCATAATATGGAAGTGACACAATTTGCTGCCTTGCAGCTTAGCACTCAAGGCCTTCATGCAGTCCATTCAGTGGTCTTGTGTAAAACAGTATCCTGTACAGCATTTCAGACGTCTTGTTCCTGTAGCGGAAACTTATAGTTAAAGCATGCATGTCTGTTAATTCTGTACATTATTTTACCGAGGAAGTTATAGTACTTTGGAATTCCACCGGTATATTTACTTTGTTCTTGTTTGCAATAGGATTATTAGTTAATTAGCTCGTTGAGTATACATGTTCAGTTCATTTCATTTGATTTGATAACCAAGGAGTGCTGGGCCCCATATTATAACAGGGATGGTGAAGACAATCATCATCACTGAACTTGCTTGAATTACGTGCATGTACCACAAAATTTAATGGCATTGCTCAATTCAT
The DNA here is from genome assembly GCA_963931865.1 of Axinella damicornis. Classification (NCBI taxonomy): domain Eukaryota; kingdom Metazoa; phylum Porifera; class Demospongiae; order Axinellida; family Axinellidae; genus Axinella; species Axinella damicornis. The sequence continues at coordinate 11,898,814 of OZ007514.1, read as the reverse complement.
ATTCCTTTTTTTGAACATTGTTCTTTTGTATGGAATGAGCTTCCCTTTGACAGCTAATGTCCCATCCCTTTACTCTTTCAAAACTATAGACTATAAGGAACTTAATTCTGGTTCAATTATTATTTTATCCCGTGTAGATATCCCTTAAATATTAAACTATTGTTTTAGTTCTTGTACCAGAGTTCCTTGTCTGCATGTCTCGTTCTATTGTTTATTTGTAGAGGAGTACGTATATAGGACTACCTTCTGTACAACCCTTTCCAGTGTGGATAAAATTCTTTCATTCAAACTTATTTTTGGGAACAGCTAAGGGTAAATTCCAGGCGCACTACAGTGTACCCTTCACCAGAAAAAGCATGCAAGGACAGAGCCTTAATTAGTTGAGCACTAGAGATATCATATACACTCTACCGTACCAGGCCACTCACTGCACACCAAATTTAACCGTACGGGAAAAATTGACGTATATATAGGCGCCTACATACAGACGTACGTAATCTCGATCTCGCGCGGGCCAGCCTCTCGCCACACCCAATAGTACGTACGTTTCCGCCCACTTGTAGTTCAAAATTCACACTGTGCAGCCTCCGTGCAGGTCTACAAGGTGATTATGGCGTCAGTGGTGACTGGATCGCGCTTCAAGACCATCGCAGTGACGAAGCGATGCTCCATCAAGGCACTTGTGGAAGAGAAGGCACTGAAATTCAAGAAAGGGCGCGGTTTCTATCAGCTAACCAAGCCCGAAGTCATCCAGGACTACAAGGAGATTGTCATTCGTAGGAAGACAGACGGGACGATCGTGACGGGAGACAAAGTCCGGGAGGTTCTCGCCATCCCGAAGAGCTCGAAGAAGTTCAAACTCGACCTCGCCGAGATCAGTGACTTTGACGTGTTTGTGCAGTCCACTTCTGTCAACCGCGTCTTGCTGGCACACAGTGAGTTCCTCTACGAGGTGGAGGACGGGGATGAGGCGACGGTAGGTACTGGTACTGCTCTGATTGAGTGATCGATCGTCTTTTATAGCTATAGATCCGTATCTCCAGCGAAACACACCCTAGCCACACCCACGTACATACATACTTAGAGACAGGAAGCGTGTCCTGTCACAATACCTTCAGGTGCAAGTAATTGTTACCAACATGCACCTCAGCAATGTATGATGCTTGGTTCACAGGACGCTGCTGGGGATGGCGGCAAAGGGAGGAAGAAGAGGGGGGCAGCTGTGAAGCGAAAGGCGGAGGAGCCTGAGGAAAGTAAGCCCAGTGCCAAGAAACCCACCAAGGCAGCAAAGAAGGAAGGTATGGGTGTGTGTATCTGTGGGGTGTGTGGGGTGGGGGGGGGGGGGGGACTGACTTTGTGCTAAATTAGTTTTCTAATGATTAGTTCAGTGTGTCTGCATTCAATCAGTATGCATAATTACACTTACCGTATAATGCTTAAATTCATGGGACTAAATTTTGCACTTTGAGAACATTTCGTTGCAGTCCAAACGTACAGTTTAACTCAGCGCTGAACTCAGACTACTCTCTCATGTTCGTCAGTAGTAGCGTATACAGCGTTGTGAACGTTCCGCAACTCGCTTCCCTACTTCATTCTCCTCAGCATTCGACTCAGTGGCTCTGTTCTAGTACTTTGAGAGTGTGGATGGACGGTAGCTGAAGTGTAAGCTGCCGGAACAAAAAAAGAGTGCTCTTCCAAGAGATACATGTACCATTGCGTGCGACAGCTGCTGCCAATACTGACGCTACTGTACTTCAGCAATCTGCCGGCACACAGGCCAAGGGAAAGTGCAAACTTGCCGTCACACATACGCTTATGAATACCGTCCACATATGCTTACGAATGTCATCTATATCTGCACACCATGCGTGTCAAACAAAAGATTTTTGCTTAAGATCCATAGTTTGCGATCGCAGACCCGTGAAATTTAAGCGTCATACATGTATGGTAGGTACTCCAATGAAGCTGTTGTCAGATGTAAAGTTTGAGGTCGACCATTGAAGCATATTTTCGTTGTGTTCTGCTCAGAGCCGGCTGCCAAGGCGGGGGGTCGTGGTAAGCGAGGAGCCAAGAGGAAGGCTGAAGACACAGCTGCCGCCAGCAGTAAGAAGGAAGAGGAGACGGAGGACAGTAAGGAAGTGTAGTGTAAGATGGTGCATAGTTTCACTGAATGTGTGCACAAGCGTTTATGATAACAGCCGGACCCTGGATGAAGTCCAGTCAATATTACTTTGGCGTACCACCGATTATTAATACAGCATGCACGATGAGATAGCTAGCCCTATCGATTTTTAATACGGCATGCAATATGAGATACCATAGCTGTGGCAGTAATGCCAGAAGCAGGGTGTGGTCAAGTTTGAAACAAGACTTTCTTCACGCAGCTTTCTCAGCCTCTAGAGTGGATCTCTGGTCAGTGAATTATGTAGACACTAGTAATTTCTGATCTCCGACCCTTCTAAGCCTTCACTGCTCAAACTGCTGATGTTTGTGTCCAGAGACAGACAGACTGACGGGACACAAACCGATCACTTAACCCCTGCTGCATGCATTCGCACGGGGTAACTGGTTATTTGCTGGAGTTGGAATTGGAGGGTTAATAACCTAACTCATCCATGAATCATGCTAATGTACCTCATGCATATGTTTATTGTCTCTCCTCCCCGTCAGCTGATGCAGGAGAGGGTCCCTCGACTGCTAAGAAAGCCAGGGTAGATGCCCCACCCCCTCCCGGAGGTCCTGTGGAAATAGTGTTCTCATTTGATACAACAGGCTCCATGTACCCCTGCCTAACGCAGGTCAGACATAGACATATATTCTCACTCATTCCCGGGCCATCGCCCAGCTATCGTCGCTTACAGTACGGAAATTTGTTTGCATGTGGGAGAGCCTGGAAACTAGGCTAGCGATTGATCAGGTATTGAAGATCATGGACCCTTCATTGTCAACAGCGTAACCTTGTCGATACTTCAGCTGGCTCTGACCGCATCCACCAGCTCGTGCTTACAGCTAGCCTCGTTCCCAGGCTGCTTCTAGGAGGCTACATGTAGCGCTATGGGTTGTCCCAATGACAGCTGAAGAAAGCAGTGGCAACTCATATGAAGGCAAAAGTGCTTCACCACCAAGGTGAGCTTCAGCACACGTTTGAGTTAGTGCACGACAGTGGTGTAAGGTGTACAGTCATGTACTTTGTTTGCCTTCCAAACTTTACAATTTCCCACCCGAGTTCTAATAATGCTATCTTCCCTAACTTCTTTGCATGCTTGGCTTGTGGTGTGTTAATTCACACTGACTGCTGTGTCTGTGTCCTGTGCAGGTGCGTCGCAGTGTGTCCAACACAGTGAAGCGCCTCCAGAAGGAGATCCCGGGAATCAGGATCGCAGTGATCGCCCACGGTGACTACTGGGACACACACACCTACGTCACCAAGATCATGGACTTCTCTACGGATGGAAACAAGTTGTGTGACTTCATACAGAATGTGGAGGGAACAGGTGTGTGTGTGTGTGTGTGTGTGTGTGTGGGGGGGGGGGGGGGGGGGGGGGGGGGGGGATCCAGACTGGTGTATGTGTTTATAAGAGTTTCTATTTGTAATGTGTCCTTGGCTATTCTGGTCACTGACGCATTGATGTCCCTGTAGTCACGGCGATGGGAGACATAATTATGCCAAGTACACTGCGGTATGAATTTTCTTTGACCTTAAACCTTTGAACTTTGACCCCAGGTGGTGCTGACTGGGAGGAATGCTATGAACTGGTACTCTACGAGGCGAGGGAGAAGCTCTCCTGGACGGCGGGTACCCAGCGCTCACTGGTGATGATTGGGGATGCCATTCCCCATCCAGCCACCTTCCACATGAACAAGCTGAAACTGGATTGGAAAACTGAAGCAAAGAAGCTACACGACGACCTGGGAGTGAAGATCTACGCTGTGCAGGTGTGTGTGTGTGTGTGTGTGGGGGGGGGGGGGGGGGGGGTTGCTCAATTCTTGAATTTTGCACATCAATTGTTTTGTACCTGATGGGATGGGAATTATGCGCAGGAGTGAGACAGGTATTGGGGGGGGGGGGGGGGGGGGGGGGGGGGGGATTGAATGTACAACACTAAACTGGCTAGCCTTGAACTGTAGCTCTACATAATTATTATATACAGGCCCTCAACAACTCCATGAGCACGTCTTTCTACCGCTCCCTGGCCAGCCTGACGGAGGGATACCACCTGCACCTCGACCAGTTCGCTTCCATCGTTGACTTCATAATGGCCATCTGCTTCAGGGAACAGTCCTTGGACCAGCTGCAGGTTGGTATAGTCACATGATATCACATGATGTCTATTTGTATAGCCCATTAAACCTCAAAGGCCAACAGCTGTGAGTTTATACCCATTGTTCCATTCATAATGTTAATAGCCTCGTTCCCAGGCCTACCCCGTTCTTTCTGTTCTTCGGTTTGCATTGACAATAATACACGGATGTGGAAGAGCGGTGAAGAACTTTTCCACCGCGCCGCTCTTCCTCATCTGTCAACGAAAACTGAAGAACAGAAAAAAACGGGGTAGGCCTGGGAACGAGGCTATAATGTTTACATATTTATTGGTCAGCAGCCAACGGCAGCAGCCCCTAGCTCTCACTGAACATAGACTGGGGCTCTTCCCCTCGTACCTATGAAACAGCCACTTGCTGACACAAAGGGTGTATTCTGTGCTACAGTACATATGATGTCACTGGTGGCACCTTGTCGTGTGCAAACCCCTCCTGGGCTTTCCTTCCAAAGCTTCAAGACAAAAATCTGGGACTGATGCCGGCGGGTACAAGCTAATCTGAATGTGTGGAGTTAGTACTGTGGGCACATTTCAGGTCACCTGCACGCCATGTGACATTGAGTGATCAGTTCCCCTTCCTTCTGAATCTGCAGGTGTTTGAAGATGAGGTACGGGGCAGAGGTTCCGGGATGAACAGGTCCATTCACCGACTGTTTGACACACTGGCAGGGAGAGAAACCACCTTCTCAGGTACACACACACACACACACACGCTCATCTGCTCTCCCCCTTTTTCTCTCCCTTCCCTCCTCCCCTCTTCTAATCACTCTCTTCCATCCTTCCCTCTTCTAACTCTCCCCATCCCCTCTCACTCTCCTTTGTCCTCCCTCCTCCCCACATCTCTCCCCTCTCCTCCTCCCATGCACCCCACATCTCTTCCTTCTCCTCCTCCCTCCCCTCTCCTCCTCCTCCTCCCCACATCTCTCCCCCCTCCTCCTCCCACTCCACATCTCTCCCCCCTCCAGGTGGGACAGACACCAGTGGCCTCACTCCTGTGAATCCTTCTCGCTTCCAGGTGTTGGACGTAGATGAGCGAGGTGACATCCGCTCCTTCGTCCAGCGCAATGGATTGATCTTCAAGGCAGGGAGGGGGTTCTACGAGTTTACCAAACCAGAGAAAGTATCAGACAAGAAGGAGGTGGTGCTTGTGGACAAGGTATGTGTGTGGCACATGACATCGTAGCTATAGCTTTGTTCTCAGGCCTTTTCCGTAATCCACAGAGATGCCAACTACTTAGCAAGTAAATGCGTGAGATGGTGCTAGAATGCGTGAGATGGTGCTAGAATGCGTGAGATGGTGCTAGAATGCGTGCTGTGAAAATGCGGTGGTAGCGCCTGCGTTTATCCTCTTCAATGCGGATCGACACAGGCTAGGAGTCCATTTGAGTCGCTGTGTGAGTGTTTTTTTTTTGGGGGGGGGGGGGGGGGGGTGGAAGCATGCATATCTACTGGCCTACTAGGAAGAATGGTTTCATCGCAGAATATGGAATTGTCGAGTTCCTCTTCTGAACTAGCTCCTCTGTATCTCCCTCTCTCCCTCAGGTATCAGGTGATATGTTCACGGGACCAGAGGCCTGTGATCTGATTGGTGCAGGGGGAACAGGGAAGATCAAGCCGACCTGCCTTGACAAGTGGAGAGTGTTTGTCCAGAGCACGTCCTACAACCGTGTCCTCATGCCCAGCACCGGGTTCCTCTACGAAGTGGACCCGGAGCACTGACATCATACTGACATCATACTGACATCATGCTGACATCATGGTCACAACGTGACAACTGCTTGCATGCAAGCTTTTAGCAATGTGTTGAGTTAGCTAGGTAGCCATTTTATTTTTACATTCGTAGTCTGTTCTTAGATTCCTCAAATATTTCTCCCAGTTCTTTTTAACACCACTCTATTTTTGTGAGAACGTGTAAATCTTGTCTAGTTTATAAAACATTAGGCATGTCAGAAATTAAATGTTCTGCTGTGAGATGATAGGTAATCATAATGCCTGAGGGTCAACAAATTGATTGAATCCTCGGAGAGCTGACAATCAAGCACACCAATAGTATCACATGCATAGAGTACATCATTCAATCCCATTATGCATGCACCCCGCCCACCAGCCATGCAAGCAGATCTAGCTTTAAATTGTCTGGGGAAAGCATCCTAATGTACTCCATAACAGGTACTATATACATGTACAAAGCAAGACTCATTCACAAGGGCAAATTCGAAAGCAGCCGAGTAGAAAGTATGCCCATGTACTGGCTTGCATACACGACCCGCAGCACCTGGCACATGCAGTGTTCCTGTCCTGCACATACCCCCGGTACTCTTGCTGACAAAATGGGGGAGTGAATCCACCTAGCTTCCTGCAGGTACGCTGTTGATCCTCCATATCACGCACATAGTGACGTGTAGTTCTATCGCCACGCCACATACATCCCTCACTCCCTCCCACCTCTGGGTCTGCTCCAACCATCTCAACTTCAATATAGCTCTTCTCTCAACCAGGAGGCGAAACCTGTGTTTATGTCAACTTTTAACACACAGTGGCGTTGGTCTTCCTATTTTTCCCATATCCTATAGGCCTGTAAGTTACAGTCACCGTACTGATAAATCACTCACTTAATTTATAATTATCAACCATTTGCTCACACCTCTTGTTTCCTGAATTCTTTTTTTCCCCAGTACCATTTCGTCATGGAACTCGCTACCTTCTTCTGTAGTGATTGGTATGCAAGCTCAGCTACAGGCTACAGCAGCTCTACGCACCAATGCATGTGCAAAGTTTGTAGCTTACTCAGAACGAGAGATATGAGCTGACAATGGGATTTCAGCGAAAATGAGCACCATCTTCACAAAAATTGGTGCCGTTTCCATTAACCAACTCCTTAGTGGACAGCTGTCGCAGGCAGGTATTTTGTGCAAGAATTAAGCATGCTATAGTTAGTGTTTACATGAGTTCCGTGTTCCAGCAATGCAAATGGCGTAAACAGTCAGCATAATTTAATGCACGTGGCAATGCCTCTGAGTAATTTGACACAAAAGCGCTTGAAAAGTGAGTCTAATTAATTGCCTAGGTCCTAATATACCTTGGGGCATTTTACTTTCCTGTTCCAGGATTAATACTTCTTTCATGTGGTGTTGGAATGTTTAATTATCTGTTACATCGTAACCGGTAACCTTGTCCCTCCCTAGCTTCTGGCCGCGCCCCCTGAGTGGAAAAAGACGCTAAATATATACAAATGTAGCTGGCCTGAGCCAGGGGGGGTGGGACAAGGTCTGTGCGCACGTGGTACAATTAAAATTCCATAGGGATAGTGCACAATAATATACAAGAAGTATGCGGAACTAGCAGACTAGTAACAGCTCTAGAGCTGACTTATCGCTGGGGTTCGATGGGGTTCGATCGCTTTATTGACTTCCTACCTGATGCTAAACACTTGAGTGCGGTCGACAAGTCTGCATTCGCTGATATTCTCGGTGAGTCTGCATGGTCACTTACATAACTGCTCAGTACAGGCACGTAGTAGTGTGTAGTGGCTTATACCCAGTTCGGTCACAGTCTTTGCATGGAGGTTACTCTTCAGGATGCTTTGAAAGCGCAATGCAGCCTTCTTCCACGGAGAAAAGCAGTAGAACGACTTTGCATTACGTCATGCAAAATGACAGTGCACGTGATCTTGTCCTACCCCCCGGCTCGTTCCCAGGCCCGCGCGCCGCTTTCGGTTGCATGCACGAACGAAAAGCTGGGCGGGGCCTGGGAACGAGGCTAGGCCTGAGCTGCGATCGAGGCTACATCTAGATCTCCGTGCAGGTAGACTACAAGGTGATTATGGCGTCAGTGGTCACTGGATCGCGCTTCAAAACCATCGCAGTGACGAAGCGATGCTCCATCAAGGCACTTGTGGAAGAGAAGGCACTGAAATTCAAGAAAGGTCGCGGTTTCTGTCAGCTAACTAAGCCCGAAGTTATCCGGGACAACATGGAGGTTGTCATTCGTAGGAAGACAGACGGGACGATCGTGACGGGAGACAAAGTTCGTGAGCTTCTCGGCATCCCGAAAAGCTCGAAGAAGTTCAAACTCGACCTCCCCAAAGACTTTGACATGTTTGTGCTGTCCCCTTCCGTCAACCGCGTCGTGCTGGCACATAGTGAGTTCCTCTACGAGGTGGAGGACGAGGATGAGGCGACGGTAGGTGTTCTGATCGAGATCGGTATCTCCAGCGCCCCTTGCCACACCCACGTACACACATAGCTTAGGGCAGGAAGTAGTTCAGTTCGTTCTGGAATGTTGCATCTCCAGTACAGAAGGTTTCATGCAGGTCCTGGGCCCCATTAATGGGGGGTGGCGATCAACATGCACTGCATTGCTCAAACTTGTAGGGCAAAAAGCAAATTTAAGTTGAACTAGCCAGTACAACGTAGAGGGCCGAGTATACCCATTCGTCTAATTCCCCCCCACCCTTGTCGAACGATTTTCTAATTGAAACACAGAAGAATACGAGGTCCATCAGATATGGATTTGAAGACATAGGAATAACATGCTGCCATGGTTTCGTTCATGATATCACATTTTTGAGTGCGTTATGCAACAACTATGGTACATTTAGCGTTAGCAATCAATTTTGTCATAGGCAGTATGGGATACTTGAACTCTGCGAGGGACAGCTAGCAGTACGAATGTGTAATGTGTACGTTGATTGAGCTGACTGATTTACCACGATTGGTTCACAGGACGTGGCTGGGGATGGGGATGGCGGCAAAGGGAGGAAGAAGAGGGGGGCAACTGTGAAGCGAAAGGCGGAGGAGCCTGAGGAAAGTAAGCCCATGCAGTGCCAAGAAACCCACCAAGGCAGCAAAGGAAAGTGTGTGTGTGTGTGTGTGTGTGTGTGTGTGTGTGTGTGTGTGTGTGTGTGTGTGTGTGTGTGTGTGTGTGTGTGTGTGTGTGTGTGTGTGTGTGTGTGTGTGTGTGTGTGCATGTGTGTGCTAAATTAATTTTATTTGCAGGATAACTTATAGTGTGTCTACATATTCACTCAGTATGAATTAATTACGCTTGCTGTATAGTGCTTAAATTCATGTGGGTCTAAATTTTGCACTTTCAGAACATTTCTTTGAAATGCAGTCCGAACATACAGTTTAACGCAAAGAAACAAGCTTGTGTAGCGATTAACTCTAAAATAGTGGTTTCACTGTTTGAGGCATGCACACGGGCCTAAGGGGGTGTAGTTGCTAATGCAAAACTAAGAATGTAGCTGGTCTCATTCCAAAGCTGCTTGTCGGTTGTCTCATGATGTCATGTGCTGTCGAAGCAAGCAGAGGTGTAATAGTGTAGCCTTATTCCCAGGCCTGTGCCATTTTCGGTGGCACGAAGAACGCTTTTACGTACTGCAAGTGTTTGTGGTGCGTTAATTTACACTGACTACATGTATACTGCTGTGCCTGTATCATGTGCAGGTGCGTCGCAGTGTGTCCAACACAGTGAAGCGCCTCCAGGAGGAGATTCCTGGAATCAGGATCGCATTGATCGCCCACGGTGACTGGGATTCACAAACCTACGTGACCAAGATCATGGACTTCTCTACGGATGGAAAGAAGCTGTGCGACTTCGTACAGAATGTAGAGGGAACAGGTGTGTGTGTGTGTTGTGTGTTTGTGTGTGTGTGTGTGTGTGTGTGTGTGTGTTTGTATGTTAATGTATACCCTGGTCACTGACGCATTGATATCCACGTAGTCATGGTGATGGGAGACTTGCCATTGCGGGACAAAAACAACTACTACAAATTTTCAACTTTTGACCTTTGACCCCAGGTGGTGCTGACTGGGAGGAGTGCTATGAACTGGTACTCTATGAGGCGAGGGAGAAACTCTCCTGGACGCCGGGTACCCAGCGCTCGCTGGTGATGATTGGGGATGCCATCCCCCATCCAGCCACCTTCCACAAGAACAAGCTGAATCTGGATTGGAAAACTGAAGCAAAGAAGCTACACGACGACCTGGGAGTGAAGATCTATGCTGTGCAGATGTGTGTGTGTGTGTGTGTGTGGGGGGGGGGGGGGGGGGGGGGGGGGGGGGGGGAGGTTGTTGGGACAATTATTGAACTTTGAACTTTGCGCATTAGAACCTCAAATTGCTGATGTATTGGAAAATGGGATGGGAATTATGAACAGGAATGAGATACAGGTACGATCGGGATTACTGGGTTGGGGGGGGGGGGGGATTGAGTGTACGACACTAAACTGGGTATCCACGACATAATTATTATATACCCACAGGCCCTCAACAACTCCAAGAGCACATCTTTCTACCGCTCCTTAGCCAGCCTCGCCAAGGGATACCACCTGCACCTCAACCAGTTCGCTTCCATCGTTGACTTTATAATGGCAATCTGCTTCAGGGAACACTCCTTGGACCAGCTGCAGGTCAGTATACTCACATGGTATCACATGATGTAGCCCATAAAACCTCAAAGGCCAACAGCTGTGTGTTTATACCCATCATTTTATTCTTGTTGTGTATACTGATAGTAATTGGTCAGCAGTCAATGGCAGCAGCCCCTAGCTCTCACTGAACATAGACTGGGGCTCTTCCCCTCGTACCAGCCACTTGCTGACACAGCAAGTGCAGGTGTTCAGCACATGTGACGTCACTGGTGGCACCTTATCGTGTGCAACCCCCTCCTGGGCTTTCCTTACAAAGCTTCAAGACAAAATCTGGAATGGCAGTTAGTACTGTGGGCACATTTCAGGTCACCTGCACGTCATGTGACATTGAGTGATCAGTTCCCCTTCCTTCTGAATCTGCAGGTGTTTGAAGATGAGGTACGGGGCAGAGGTTCCGGGATGAACAGGTCCATTCACCAGCTGTTTGACACACTGGCAGGGAGAGAAACCACCTTCACAGGTACACACACACAGACACACACACACAACACACGCACACACACACACACACACAACACACACACACACACACACACACACAACACACACACACACACCATACATATAAAGCCAGGATTATTCTCTCTCTCCAAACCTTGCATCCAACACCTGCCTACATAGAACCCTGAATCAGTCCACTATACATACAAGCCACCAGCTACACACACAGTCTCCCTGTCCACCATACAAACTGCCATGTACCCTCTGCACATACACATACCCTGTCCACCATACGATATACACCCCAACAAAGACCAACATCCACCGACAACGTTTTCCTTTCTCTTCTCCTACCCAACCCCACTCCGGTCGGCGCCCGTCCTCATCCACTCTCCCCCTCTTTTTCTCTCCCATTACTCTCCCCATCCCCTCTCACTGTCCCTTGTCCTCCCCCCTCCCCACATCTCGATATCCCCTCTCCTCCCCCGGGCCCTCCCCACATCTCTCCCCTCTCCTCCTCCCTCCCCACATCTCCCCTCTCCTCCTCCCTCCCCAGGTGTGACGGACACCAGTGGCCTCACTCCCGTGAATCCCTCCCGCTTCCAGGTGTTGGACGTAGATGAGCGAGGTGACATCCGCTCCTTCGTCCAGCGCAATGGATTGAGCTTCAAAGCAGGGAGGGGGTTCTACGAGTTTACCAAACCAGAGAAAGTATCAGACAAGAAGGAGGTGGTGCTTGTGGACAAGGTGTGTGTGGCACATGACATCGTAGCTAGCTTGTTCTCAGGCCTTTTTCATATTCAGTCTAAAGCCACAATGGCCTAGGAATGAGGGCGTGGCATGCACGTGTACAGCTGCGTGTGCGTGTGTGTGTGTGTGTGTGTGTGTGGGGGGGGGGGGGGGGGGGGGGGAGAGAGGGTGGAGGCATGCATATCTACTGGCCTACTAGGAAGAATGGTTTCATCGCAGAATATATTAATTGTTGAGTTCCACTTCTGAACTATAGCCCCTCTGTATCTCACACCCTCCCACAGGTATCAGGTGATATGTTCACGGGACCAGAGGTCTGTGATCTGATTGGTGCTGGGGGAACAGGGAAGATCAAGCCGACCTGCCTTGACAAGTGGAGAGTGTTTGTCCAGAGCACGTCCTACAACCGTGTCCTCATGCCCAGCACCGGGTTCCTCTACGAAGTGGACCCGGAGCACTGACATCATACTGACATCATACTGACATCATACTGACATCACGGTCACAACGTGACAGCTGCTTGCATGCAAGCTTTTAGCAATGTAGCCATTTTATTTTTACATTCAGTCTGTTCTTAGATTCCTCAAATATTCTCCCAGTTCTTTTTAACACCACTCCGTTTTGTGAGAACGTGTAGATCTTGTCTAGTTTGTAAAACATTAGGCATGTCAGAAAAAAATGTTCTGCTGTGAAGGAGCATCAGCTTCAAAGCAGTGCAGTTATACAAAATGATGATAGCTACATGGAATTGGGCTCATTTTGCCTACACCCATTTCGCCTACTAAAGATCACTGTGTGTCATTTTGCCTAAAAGCTCAAAATCTGAAAGCACCACAACTGAGGAGAAGTCCATGGCAGGCTCAGCTCTTCTGCCTTCTCCCAAAAGGCCGGTATCTCTTGGTACAATTTTACTCCTTGGTCATTCTATTTGAAAACTGATCTTACTGACCTTTGAGACCTCAAAGTTTTATCTTGGTACAGATAGGTAGCCATACATGCTTGATTTGTTGAGTAGGCGAAATGACACACATTGATTTTCAGTAGGCGAAATGAGAGTAGGTGAAATGAGACTAGCCCGCTAGCTACATGTAATCAATCCATAATAACTATTAATCATACGCCTGAGGGTCAACGAACTGATTGAATCCTCGGAGATGACAGTTGAGAACATCAATAGTATCACATGCATAATATAGAGTACGTCATTCAATACCATTATGCACGTGCACCTAGCCTCGAACCTAGCATGCATCCCGCCCACCGGCCAAGCAGATTTGCTTTTGCCTGGGGAAAGCTTCATCCTAATGTACTCCATCACCGGTACTATAGACATGTACAAAGTAAGTTAGACTCTAAAAGCATTCACAAGGGCAAATTCGAAAGCAGCCGAGTAGAAAGTATGCCCACGTACTAGCTTGCATACACGACCCACAGCACCTGGCACAAGCCGTGTTCCTGTCCTGCACATACTCTTGCAGAAGGCGAGAGACAGTCTGCGTCTTTGTTATCCCAAAATGTCCGGGATAAATTGTCCGGATATCCTTCTCGGCTAGCCAGCCAATCATTCTGCTTGCACTGTCAACGTAGTCGTGAACAGATGAAGTCGGAAGCCAGTCCAATAGTCCACTTCCAACACCACACTCGTACACAAAGTCACCAGTAAACAGTTCCTCTCTGGACGGGTTGTAGATGGCGATGCTGCCCCTGGTGTGACCAGGAACGTGCATGATGTCCAAGTGCTCTCCATCTCCCAAATCAATTCTATCTCCATCTCTCAGGGCCTGACATGTGGTGTTGGGAACCTTGTAATTCCACACTGAAAACCCCTGGTAGGGGGACTGGTGGAAGTGATTGGGCCTCACAAAGTTTAGAGTCTCCGTCTGGCGGCCATTTTGAAGGCCAAGTAAGTCTTCCTCGTGGATGAACACCTTTTCAAAATGGTGGGCTCCTCCGCTGTGATCAAAGTGGGAGTGTGTGCAGATTACCTCACATTCTCTGTCACCACCAACAGCTCCAATCAGACGCTCAGTTTCCAAATGCTCTCTTAAGTCACACACACCCAGTCCTGGTATGGAGAGGACGATCATGTAGTCATACACGAACAGAAGGTACAAACATATATTAGTCTCGTACCCAGACCCCAGCCCTCGCGGGAAAGAGGGTCTGGTGACTTTGTGCAGAAACCTCGGTCTTCATTAACTTTTAGGCAAGAATTTCAGACTGCCAATGAAATCGTAAAAAAATCAATTTTGTCTTTATTAGGAGCAAGAAGTCGTAGAAAATTCAAATTCCTCTTGCAATTACATATATTATTTCACGCGTAGGACTTCCTGTTCTGTCCGGTTTCAGGCGGTTAGCTGAGCTATGATTAAATGAAGACCGAGAATGTTGCTGAAAGTTGCCAGACGGATATTCCGCGTAGGTTTCCGGCTGGGCACGAGACTACATACATATGGCATGATCTATTGTGCAGATGTTCATGCATGATGGCCGTAATAAAGTAACCATGTCTTATTACGGCCACCACATGCTAACTGGGCAACCTAAACTTGCATCAGGGTGTGACCGTGTGGACAAGTGGTTAAAGCACTCAACAGTGGTGTGAGAGGCCACAGGTTCGAGTACCACCACGGCTGCACCAAGGAAGAGTTTTTTCCATTTCCCTTCCCAGGAGAGGGCTCCAAATAAGCATTAATTACTTCCTGCCCAATCTTGCCCTCTGGGGAAATGTCATAAAAAAATGCAATGACCTCCAACCCAGTATGTGCTAGATAGAAGGCGAGAATCTATAGCTACTGCATTCTGAGTCAGCACGGGAATGGGAGCTGTCGTACTGCATTATGAAATTCGTACCATCCAATAGTCTACGTTTCTCTTGGCTACAACAGAAATACTCTACAAACTGTGATGGGTATCTGGTACCTTGCCCAGTAAAACAGGGGAGCAACACTTCCTCTCCAGATTCAGAAGGAGGCCTGTCACACAAACATCGCAAGGTGAGACAAGTCATCCTACCGCTTTTCCTCTGAGACTGCTGACACCAACTTTTAAAAAATTCTTGAATACCTGGAGATTCCCCTATTCCAGTAGCTATGCAGTGTAACTAAGGTAACATTGGGCCGGAACCAGACCCATTGCATGGGATCAAGGGCACATCGAAGAGGGCATGCAACTCTCGTATTGACTCTGAAAACAGCAAAATCCAAATGCGGCCACCGGATATACTATTTTTAGATATTGGTATGTAATCGTATTATGTGAATGAATGCAATTATCCGATTATGCGGAATATCGCAGAGCAGGCCAGAGAGCTAGATTGAGCGCGTAGAGTGGATGAATGGACGCCATCCACGTTTTGACGGCTGGAAACAATGTGCCTGTCCGTCCTACATGCGGCAGCCACTGCGTGCAGGTACCGTAGGCTTCGCTCAGGACCGTCTCCATTGAATGACAAGGTTCGTTGGCGAAACTGAGGCAAGGAGAAGGCAGTGGTAAGCGCCGTCCAGGGTAACAGCAGTGAGTTTAGATTAGAAGTTCATTGACTTACTAGAGAATGGATATTTTCAGGAACTGTGGCTGTGACTACCGTGGTTAGCATGCCAGAGCTGCACGCGCCGTGGATCTGAAACAATGTAGCATGTGATTTCTATAAATAGAATCGATTTGGATCTTGCCGTTTGCGGAGTTACATGCCCTCTTGCCGCCTTCAGCGGCTCGATACGCCCTTGATGGGATGAAGGCCTACATTCGAGTTGTCCTCATCTGCCCACATTCTGTCGGGACAATTCGAATGTAGGCGCGTGCCCAGACCTTCCTCCTCTCAGTGTGAAGGGTCTGGTCCAGACCTTCCTCCTCTCAGTGTGAAGGGTCTGGTCCAGACCTTCCCCCTCTCAGTGTGAAGGGTCTGGTCCAGACCTTCCTCCTCTCAGTGTGAAGGGTCTGGTCCAGACCTTCCTCCTCTCAGTGTGAAGGGTCTGGTCCAGACCTTCCTCCTCTCAGTGTGAAGGGTCTGGTCCAGACCTTCCTCCTCTCAGTGTGAAGGGTCTGGTCCCTGGTCCGAGACTACACAGGCATGTGGTCACTTCCTCCATACATCAGCCATTTTCTGTTGTGTTCACAAGAAGGTCATCTTACTATACACATTGTCCTATTTCACCAACCTTCCCTGTTCAATAGCTTTTGCTTGGGGGGAGCAAAATTTTAACATGGCAGCAAACCTGTATCGATGATCACATCCTTAGTAGGTCCTTTGACCAGCCAGATGTTCGCTCTGTTGCCCTCATAGAAGTGGACCTCTCTCGTAACGTACAAGCCATCGCGCACCTTCCGGGTGCTGAACCAGTCAGGGTTCATCGTTAATGGAGTTTGCCACACAGGTCACAACAACTGCAACCAGTGGAACCACCTCGAGGCCTCACTGCTGGGGCTGGACTGCTGCCAATCAAATGGGCCATGGGTGGGGCACAAGTGGGTAGGGCTTGGAAGTTGGAAGCCACGTGTGTGCAAGTAGCCGCAATCCTGCACACTTGGTAGAGAGACTTAATTAAATGAAGGTGTGCCTTGTCTCATGGCCCATGCAATTATCTCAGCAGCAAGGGGTCACACAATTACTTGTACACAGCAATAACAATGTAGCTAAGGAAATCAGCCTTAACCATATATATAGCTACTGACACTGGCTCTTAACGTGCGCTAAAATATGTGCACTAGCTGCAGCCAGGAGCTGTTTTGTGGTTCACTGCGATCCTTCAGATCACAATGTGAATAGTAAGGGCTGAAAATAAGAGTGGTCTAACCCAACCCTCCCAAACTGAAGAAATATTCCTGCTGAAATTGTCAAACTTTGGGGATTGAAGGGTAGCTACGCATATTTCTTATTGCATTTTTGTGTGTTATTCATGCATGTGATTCCAGCATTTGATTTGTGGGTTAGGCCACTCTGATTCTCAGTACAGATCATGCATGACAAGTTTTAGTGTCGAACCTTTTTGCTCTCATGCATGTGTGTATACACAATATCATAATAGCTACACAAACATTATTGAGTGTGGCAAGTAAGTCGAAAGCATAACAATGGCACGAATTGACTTTTGTATACAGCAATAGAGGAGTAGCAAGCTGACATGTATTAATCATCTTCACCAGCTATATGGCTTTTTCATGGACATGATGGTGTATGTGTGAGGAAAAAACAATCTAGCTCTTGAAGACCTTTGTCTCTTCGAACCTGATTCAAAGCTGATGACTCATCTTCAACTATATCACTCCTGTCTGGATCATCTCTTGCTGGTCCAAGTCTGAGATTTGTAAGATGGAGATTCTCTTGCAAGCATGACACAAATTGTTTCAAGCTGTTGCAGTCTACAGATTCTGTTTGTGTGAAGCCTCCATGGATGTGACTCGATATGGTGGATATGTCTAAGTACTGAAGAGAATTATTCACAACCAGTGAAGCAGACAGTATTGTCAGTCCCTTTTCTGTCAGACCACAGGCAGAAAGCTCAAGTCTCTTCAGTGCATTATTGGATTTCAATGCTTCTGCCATGTGAACAACTCCAGTGTCACCTATAGTATTGCGAGATATGCCTAAATGTTCTAGTGTCTGGTTCACTTTCAATGCATCAGCAATGGACTTGGCTCCTTCTGCAGTGATGCCACAGCCCTCCAACTCTAGGTGTTTCAGTCCTCTGTTGTGTCGCAATCCTTCAGCTATGAAGAAAGCACCCACATCTGCCACACCATTGTTCTCAGACATATTCAGTGTTTGTAGTGTCTTGTTTAGTTTCAACATTTCAGTGAGAGCTGGGCCATTGCTATCAGTAACTTGCAATGAACAAACAGATAAATTCAGCTTCACAAGGGAAGAGTTGGTAGCAAGAGCACATGACATGCGGTAAAGTTCTCTTTCTTCAACAGGATAGCCTAAAATGTCAAGTGAAAATACACAGCAACAACAAAGCAATGGTGTGATAATATCTGTGTGTACCGCATCTGGATTTACGTCTTCATCCACCATGTCTGGATTTATGTCTTCATCCACTACGTTTCGATTCACATCTTTGTCCACCACGTCTGGATTCATAGCTTCATTCAGTTCTGTGCCTAACCTGATCTCAAGATGAACATGTCTATCATTGCAGCATTTAGACAATTCTCGAACTAAACAAGCAATTTGGTAATTTTCGAGTGAACAACAACGAAGGTCCACCGCAAACCTGCCAGTGGTGGTGAGGCAAGTGCAGCGAAGAAAGTAACCAACAGAGAGACAATCCACTCGGCTCAGTGAGGCATAAAATAGGTCTAGTTCACCTTCTAACAAAGATACTACATAACTACAAAGTGAGAGATCCTGAGCCTCATACAAGCAGCGAAGAAGGGATATTAAAGCAGATGTAGTACAAATAGTCACCATACTTGATAAAATATCTCGAATACCTTCAGTCTCAAGTTTTGTGAATGCTGAATAAAACTCAAAGACATTTTCAAATCTAGACTTTCCAAAGAGGTCACTGAAGATGAACACCTGCTCACCTGGTGGCAGTTTTGAAATGTGGAATGCAGCAAGCAACTCTTGAATCTGTAGGTGCAAGAAGTTGTACAGAATAGACCTCTGGAAGCTTTCTGTTCCCTGAATCAAGCTCAAGATATTCATTTGTGATGAGAGGGTTGGGTGAAGTGACTGCAAATCCTGGCTTGTAAATGTTGCCTGGTTTTTGATGATACCTTGGTAGGCTAAGAGACAAATACAGCAGAAATCATTCTCAACCTCATGTGGAAGTTCATCCAGTGACTCAATATGGGGAACGCACTTCCACGTTCCCTTACCTGAGAGCTTGGTAAGATGCCGTGTAATGCAGGAGACAACAAGTGAGGTGAACACTCCATGCAGTGTGTTTGGGAGGGTTTGGTAGTCAAGAAAGAGACTTGCTATAATGGCGGCATTCAGAGGAAGGTAGCAGGCTGCTTCTATCACTGGACGCTCTGCAAGTTGGTTTTAAAGCTTTCCGACAAGGTCTCCATCACCAAGAGCACAGTCAAAGTACTCTTTTACTTCAGATTTAGTGAACCCTACAATTTCAATTCTGGAGGAAACAAGAGGTTGAAGTTTACCTGAAGCTATGGGACGAGAAGTAATGAGAAGGGTGCTTAAATGAAGATTCAGACTGTCTGGATCGCAAATCAACTTCTGAAAGATGGAATCATCGTGATAATGAACTGGAAGTTCATCCCAACTGTCGACTACAAAAAGTACTCCCTGACCTTCACATTCACTAATTTGAGCAACAACATCACTTGCCATCTTCTCGTTCTTAGCTGGAAGAAGGTCTACTAATGACTTAGCTTCCTGAATGGCTGGGTCTCGCAGCTGGACAAAGATCACCACTCTAAACTCTTGGAAAAGATCTCCACATTCCCACTTCTGGCAAATGTGCCAAGCTAGAGTGCTCTTCCCTGCTCCTGGTGCTCCCTCCACCAAAACAAATCTTTGTTTTGCTGTATCTTGCTCAAATATGTCCTGCAACTTTACGGAAATTTTTCGTGCTACTATATCATCCACGTTCCCTTGTAGTGTCAGCCTAACAAGTTCCTCATCAAGTGATGGTCGCTGTATAGTCTCTTTCACAATCATTGCAAGGTTAAACACTTTCTTGGTTGGCGGAGGGGGCCACTGAAGAGTCAGAAATGTGGGAAGTCTTGCACTGTATCTTCCTCGAAGATATTGAGCATACGAATTCAGGACACCCATGTCAGCGGACTGAGGCTGCTGAACGTGAAGTTCTGAAACAGCTTCCGGCTCAATGGCACTACCTTCATCAGACTCACTGTCACTTGAGTCTGGACTGTTGAGGAATTCACAAATCTCCTCCACCACATTCGTGAAACCAAGCTTCCAGAAAACCCTTGCTAACCTTTTGTACGTTGCCTTCTTCCCATGCTTGGATTTCCATTTTCGTAGCATTGCAACTATCTGCCTTCTGAGCTCATTGGGGTACACGAATGAAATCTCTTTCTCCTCAACTTCAGTGAGCCCCAGGAATGGTGCTATGCTCTGCCAGTTTGTAATGGAGAGGGCTAACTCACAGAGACATCCATCTCTACAGGGCTGGCAACATTTCGCAGGAGGCACATCTTTTAGCAGCTCCTCCAAGGAGGGTCGGGTAGCCATTTCAGAGATTACGTTATAGTTAACAATTGATTTGCTACCACTAAAATGTACAGTACTTAGCGGACGCTAAATAATTCTTCTAAGTTTGAGTGTGTTCTGCTGTAAAGATCGTCCCCTGCAGGAGAAGGAAGCAACTATGAAGAAGTAGCTACTCTGGATGCCAGCCTGTTCAACTGTGAGTGGAATGGAATAAAGATAGGAATGCATCTGCACAAAATTGTATGTAGCGTAACCCATCAATTATCGTCACCTGAATTTGCATGATTTGCAGCATCGTCTAGGAACGGTTCCAGGACACCAAACTTGCACCGACGTATAGACCGTCACGCCCTCTATAAGCCCTACCACCTTTAAAGCTGTTTCGTATTTCCGGCTTTTAGTGGTGCACTAGCGAATGCAACCTCACGCAAATCAATTATCGGCACCCTGTACGTATTATTGTCACTGCCTAGTACTCCCATAGATAATTCTGGGTCAATTATCGGCACATGCTGATGGCATCGACTCACCTCCATCCCCTGAAGGCCACAAAAATCCACCACAAATCCCCCAGGTTCATGACCATTCTATCTATCACCCAGTGAAAAAAAACCACCAAAGCATGCAACCCCTTCAATATATGAATTTTTGAATAAAATTCGTTCATCACACTACACAGTAAAAGCAAAACAATTCTCTTTCTTCCACATCCAATACTTGGCACATTCGTAGAGCCATCTCTTGCACACGCACTCCACCCATTCTGATCCAGCACAGTCGTCCTCAAAAGTCTGAACCAGTCGCAGGAGAGGATCCGAGGTTGTGGTCTCCCCCTACCCTTCTTTTGATTAGACATGAACAGCCCTACAACATAAAATGGCTAAAAGGACAGTAAATAACACCCAGTTATAACGTTTTAAACAAAGACAAACCTTCTGCAAAGCTTTAGTCTTGTAAACAGCTTGCGCGACGATGACGTAGGGCGAACGGAATCCGTATTTTCGCCGTGTACTCTCCGTTTACTGTACTAAGCGCCGATAATTGGTATGTCGGGTGCCGATAATAAAGTCATGCCGATAATTGGTAGTTTACGCTACATGAATCACTGCAAGAAAGGAATGACAATTGCATTTGTCACCAAAATTATACCTGTTGCCATGGTTACGCTAGGTGCCGGTGTTTTAATCAGTTGCAGATGAGTGAGCAAATGAACAGCTCATTGGAGAATGATTACCATAGAGTACGTATCAAGTGCCCACCATGTATAAAGTGCCCCACCCCTTCTTCACTAGTTTGGTTGAGTCAAGTCTTCTCATGCACAAGGTTCAAAAGAAGGTCCCACCCATCACAAAATTCTTGAGCAGCATGCATTTCTAGCCTTTGGGTAAGGTTTGGTATTCAGAAAATGCCGACTTCGATGAAGACGAGTTATGTGGAAAATTTTTTTGTAGTCGGTCATGATATTCGCAGTACTTGTTGTACAGCTGCTCAATGGGTGGGCAGATACTGCCTGAGTACATATCTAGCGCCCACTCCCCTATTCAGTTCTAATGTCCCCAACCACGGGCGCTTGATACATACTGTACAGTTCTTGCGATGGTCATGGGAATGTCAAGGATCATTGTGAGGGTTAGTCTCGGAACCAGACTCCCAACCCAAAGGGGGAGGGGGAGTCTGGTACAGTTGCAGTCGCCGGAATTTCGGTGGCATGAATCTGATTGGTTGATTGCCATGTAATTGGGCTGTGGCACTTCACAGGTGACTAAGTGTGGAGACAGTGAATTGACAGTAACTCAATTATTCATCTAGCACCTCCTTGAGAGCCTCTGTAACACCTTTAATTGGCACTTAGGAATCCTCACGCAAGCTGTAGCCCATAATGACTTTAGTATGCAACTACATGTACCAGACTCCCACTCCCCTTAGGGTATGGGAGTCTGGTACCCAGACTATGTGAGGGTTTGCTATCAAAAGAATTGTCACAGAGGAATTTACTTAGTATTCATGAATGTATTTTAGCATTCATGAATTTATTTATACATGCAGCAACACACAGGAAGTGATGCAGTAGGGATCGCTCTCAGGACAATACCTTATAAGGGAAATGGGGGTATTACAGAACACCCAAGCCTCTGGAATTCTATAGCAAGGACTAACAGTTACTACATGAAGCTCTTGGATACAAGTTACAAACGATACCTAGTGCACTAATTTCAAACCAAATATCACCACTGTACTGCTGCACAAATACAATTTTATGCTACCTACTGCGAGTAATTAGGAACACCAGGGGGTATTTCAGAACACCCCACTGCGATTGCAAAGACACAGTAGAGGGCTATAACTGGCAAGCTGGTAGACTAGCTTAGTACCTACCGTATTTCCGCGATCAAACGCCGCACTTGACTAGTGGCCACCCTTGAATAATAGCTGCACCTCCAGAATGGCTGAACAAAATAAACCCCACGGCTAGTATTCATATGGTCGGCGATTGATCGAAGCGCTTTGTCTAGCCCTCGATCGAGGACCGTGACTGTTTCGCTATGAGCGTGAAGGAGAACAGATTGATGTTCATATTCCCCAAGAGCTGTCTAAGAACGTTCGGTGTTTTCTAAGGTTGAGACGGGGTGGGGCGAGCGACATGTGACCGGCGGAATCTTTCTCGACAGTAATGGCTTTGAACTGTACGGACCAGGGCTGAAACAAAACTTCTTTGTGCATACACAAAGCTCCAATCCGTTTCCTCGCTTCCTTGTTTATGCTGAGTTTAATAAATGCCGCCTTTGATTAGTGGCTGCCCTCGAATAGTAGCCGCAGTAAATTGCATGCTGAAATAAATAGTAGCCGCGGCGTTTGATCGCGGAAAAATGGTACTGAGTTTATTTTAACCCGCAACTTGGGGGAAGCAGCTAGTTCAGTGGTCAAGCTACGTCGTGGCGGTTGATTCATGCATGTATAGATGCATTTACCTACAGTTACACAAACAAAATCATTGCCGTATGGACAGACACGAATTTTGGCAGTTAGGCTTGGCGCATTCACCTGTTGGCAACCTCTACTCCAGCTATGAGAAGACTTGACTCAACCAAATTAATGTTCCCAACTACCTCCCTGTTCCGAACTTCTTGATTCCAGACCCTTCTCCGTGTGTGCGTGTGCAAGGGTCTGGCTTCACCAGACTAGGGTTGGGTCTGTGACCGTACCGTCAAGAGATCGCACTGTTGGTATGCCACTGGCTTGCGTAGCTCTGAGCTAATAATTAGGGCGAGATGACTGTAGTCTGGCATCACATGTATACACAATACATAATTTAATCAGTTTGTGTAGCTAAGTCAAGTCGTGTACTTGTCGCCCAACATATTTGATTACGTGACGGCAAGTTGTGCACCCACCTGGTTTAGCGGCCTGCTTTTCTGAACACATTCAGTCTTTCAGAGCCCCTTCTTCACTGCGAGCTTAATTGTCTGGACCCCAGCCCCGAGGGGCGAGGAAGGATCTACCGCTGTCTTGGAACACCCCTGGTCGCAGGCCGGTCTTAAGGTTACGGGATCCCTGCGTGCGGATACGCGCACCGTATACTTAATTAAGCGCTATTTCATGTCGCCAAAAAATAAATCTGTGTGATCCGACCTGGATTTGGAAGACCCGTACCGTATTGAAATAGGCACAAACTGTTCAGAAAGGCCGGACGAAGCGTTTTTGTAAATACTGATGACCGTTCCGAACTTATACGACGCTGTATTACAAAAAGGGGAGTCAAGATGGCGGTTATTCGCACTCAAGAGTCGTTCTTTCGAGGACTGCTCAACCTAGCCACAAAACGCTTACGTCCCGCCCTAGAGCTTCCTATGGCGTGTCTCCCAACAGTTTAACCTTTGTACAACAGCTACAGTGTGAGCTACTGTAATGATGATTAGTCTGCATGTTGACTACCATGACTACCCTCCCTGCTTTGTGTCGAGTAAGTTTGATTTCACTAGCTTAATTTTTGTGGGAGAAAAATGGGGTTGAACAAATTGTCTGGCCACGCCCACCGCGCGCTAGAGTACACAACACACAGCCAACGTTTTGCATTCTGATTCATCGAGAACTGGAACGGATCTGAATCAGATCTGATTGCATTTCACTTTGAACTCGGAAACACTTCTACATGTAGTACAAGTGTACACAGAAGCCATAGCGTTAAGTGGTACAAGGTACAGAGCTAACGACTGTATCACTTAATTACGTTAACGCTATGGTTTCTGCATGTGTACGTGTACATGGTACAGTTTAGTATAGTGTTTCCGCGTTCAAAGTGAAATGCAGCTACAGATTTAGATAAAAGGTCTAAATGGAGTTGCTCCAGTAACTGGCCATATTTATACCCTAGCTAAGCCTTACTTCCTGCCGGACCAATAACTACAATTATATGATCACTTTTTAAAAAATACCTCTCTCAAGTTGGTACAACACTCTGCATGCAGAAAGTGAAAAAAAAAAGAAGAAAAAACATAACAAAAGCATAACAACAACATAAAATCTTTTAGATCACTCACCTGCAATAAGTGAATGGGCAAAATTAATAACAATTCCAATGATGCAGCTCTTAACTATCAAAGAACCCCCCCCCCCCCCCCCCCCCCCCCCCCCCCCCCCCCCCAATTCTTTTGCAATGTTGTCTACAACCTACTAAGGAAGTATAAACATGACCTAGCTAGCTACAACTGCAGGTGACTGATGCATGCACAAAAACTTTTCCAACAATACAAACTTGGTTACTGAACACAGAGTTCTATTAATCCAACTGCAACACCTTCATGCATGTCTAATCCCTCGAGACGGACTCGTAATTCAATATCGTCCATGGATATACAGTAACTGTTCTGGCCTACTCAGAACCTCCAACACTGATCGTAGTTGATGAACATCCAGCAGATGTGCCTCTCGCCCACAGCTCTTCTCCTTTTGTCTCATCGAAGCTGATTCAGAGCTGATGATTCACCTTGAATTATATCACTCCTCCACAGAGCATCTCTCCATGGCTGGTCCAAGATTTGTAAGTGGTTTAGCTGGCTACACGTTCTCCTGAATATGTTGGTAAAAAAAATCATGAATCTTCCCGCCAACACTTCCAGGTTTCACCACTTCCTGACCATGCTTGATATGCAAGCACGTAGTTGCCTAAGTGAATGAAGGGGAGTGCAGCTGTTGAGCTACAGAGCACACTAGCTTTTTGTGGTAGAAATTTGCTGTATCCAAATCAGAAACAGCTTCTTAACATATATACATAACGTTGGCGATTGTACTCGCCCTCAGTTGTAAGTGCCTTGTACATTCTGATTCACCCTAGCACACACAGAAAACTCACCTTCAAACTTAGCCAGTTCTCCACAATGGTTTATTCTGCACTTTTGTTTACACTGATTTTCATGATCACTTCAACTATTTCATTTGGAAGCATTAATGCACAGCATCAGGAAACACAAATACGGTATATACCATGCACTGGTTCCATTCCTTAACCATATACCAAGTAGCTAGTGTCTTTCAAGGCTCTCTCTCTATGACATTGCATGTGTGCTGAAAGCAGTGCACTGTACAGCTGCCGTTTCATGGTTCACTGCGATTCTTCAGATCACAATGTGCTACATTTAGCTAGTAGTGATGAAACAGTCATGGCAAGATTTGGCATCCAAATCCATGTCAGGACACCTATAGTGAACCTTTCTGCTGTCATAATTGCACATACTGGAATAATCATGAGGGGTCATTCTGCTTATAGTATGTTTCATGAAATAGTATGGACTGACCGGGCAAGTGAAAAAGGCGGATACGGTCGGACGCGGACACGGACGCGGACACGGACCAAAATTAATTTTTCAGCCCTTTTCAGCCTTTTGCAGTGTAGGACAGAAGCTAAACATGGTTATTCATTGGCTAAAGTGGCTTGCTTAGCCTATTGAACCGTCTTTCATGTCTTACCTGGAGTCAGCGGAGGCCTCGAGGTCAAAGGCCACGTGCATATTTAATGAGTTTCAACGAAAAGATTAGAAGAGCTTTTATTTTGTGCAGAAACCAAACTGAAGCATTTTGCCAAAGCATAGGATACGAAGCAGAAATAATATTCCTATACCATCTATGATGGCTGCATGATCGCCAGATCGAAGCTCGAACTTTCATTGTTGAAGCTTATTAAATATGCACGTGGCCTTTGACCTCTGCTGACCCGAGGTAAGACGTGAAACAATAGGCTAAGCAAGCAACTTTTAGCGAGTGAATAATGTTTAGCTTCTGTCCTACACTGCAAAGGGCTGAAAAGGGCTGAAAAATGAATTTTGGTTCGTGTCCGTGTCCGTGTCCGTGTCCGCGTCCGCGTCCGACCGTATCCGCCTTTTCCACTTGCCCGGACTGACCCACTTTGAATATAGAGTTAGCACTCACAGTCAAACGTTATTGAGTACAGCAAGTAGCTAAGTTGAAAGCATGACAAAAGCACCCGTTATGATAAACTAGTGAGACAGAATTGACTTTGTACAGAATACAATAGAGGAGTAGTACGCTGACATGTATTCAATACTCCCCCCGCCAAACAATCTCTAGCTCTTGAAGGCATTTGTTTCTTCGAACCTGATTCAAAGCTGATAGTTCACCTTCAACTATATCTTCCCTGTATGGAGCATCTCTTGCTGGCCCAAGTCTGAGCTCTGTAAGATGGAGATTCTCTTGCAAGCATGATACAAATTGTTTTAAGCTTTTGGAGTCCACATGTTGAAATGGTGAAGTTGATATGTCTAAGTACTGAAGAAAATTATTTGCAGCAAGTGAAGCAGACAGTACTGTCAGTCCCTTCTCTGTCAGACCACAGTCAGCAAGCTCAAGTCTCTTCAGTGCATTGTTGGATTTCAATGCTTCTGCAATGTGAACAACACCAGTGTCACCTATAGTATTTTGACATATGTCCAAATGTTCTAGTGTCCGGTTCACTTTCAATGCATCAGCAATGGACTTGGCTCCTTCTGCAGCGATGCCACAGAGCTCCAACTCAAGGCGTTTCAGTCCACTGTTGTGTAGCAATCCTTCCGCTATAAAGAAAGCACCCACATCTGCCACACCATTGTTCCAAGACATATTCAGTGTTTGTAGTGTCTTGTTTACTTTTAACATTTCAGTGAGAGCTGGGCCATTGCTATCAGTGACTTGCAGTAAACAATCGGATAAATTCAGCTTCACAAGAGAAGAGTTTGTTGCAAGAGCGCGTGACAAGCGGTTAAGTTCTCCTTCTTGGACATGATAGCTTGAAATGTGAAGTGATATTACAGAGCAACAGCATAGAAGCTGTATGATGGTAGTTGAGCACAATTGTGTGAGGGACGAATCCATAGAATGATATTCTGTGTATGATAACATGATCTCTAAATTAACATGTCTATCATTGCAGCATTTAGACAGTTCTCGAACTAAACAAGCAACTTCGTAATCATCAAGTGAACAACTACGAAGGTCCACCTCAAACTTGCCAGTGGTGGTGAGGCAAGTACAGCGAAGGAAGTAACCAACAGAGAGACAATCCACTGGGCTCAGTGAGGTCGAATACAGGTCTAGTTTACCTCCTAGCAAAGATACCACATATCCACATAGTGAGAGATCCTGAGCCTCATACAAGCAGCGAAGAAGAGATACTAAAACACCTTTACTATCGTAAGTCAACCCTCTCACCATACTTGCTACAATCTCTCGAATACCTTCAGTCTCAAGTTTTGTGAATGCTGCATAAAACTCAAAGACAGCTGTGAATCTAGATTGCCCAAAGAGGTCTTTAAATATCTTCACCTGCTCACTTGGTGGTAGTTTTGAAATGTGGAATGCAGCAAGCAACTCTTGAATCTGTAGGTGCAAGAAGTTGTACAGAATAGACCTCCGGAAGCTTTCTGTTCCCTGAATCAAGCTCAAGGTATTCAGCTGTGATGAGAGGGTTGGCTGAAGGGACTGCAAATCTTGGCTGGAAAATGTTACCTGGTTTTTCATGATACCCTGGTAGGCTAAGAGGCAGATACTGTTGAAATCATTCTCAACCTCAGGTGGAAGTTCATCCAGCGACAGAATGCGGGGGAGATCATCCCATGTTCCCTTACCTGAGAGCTTGGTAAGATGCCTCATAATGCAGGAGACAACAAGTGAGGTGAACACTCCATGCAGTGTGCTTGGGAGGGTTTGGTGGTCAAGAAAGAGGTGAGATACAATAGCAGCATTCAGAGGAAGGTAGCAGGCTGCTTCTATCACTGGACGTTCTGCAAGTTGGTCCTCAAGCTTTTGTACAAGTTCACTACCACCGAGAGCATTATCAAAATATTCCTTTACTTCAGATTTAGTGAACCCCACAATTTCAATTCTAGAAGAAACTAGAGGTTGAAGTTTGCCTGAAGCTATGGGACGAGAGGTGATAAGAAGGGTGCTTAAATGGAGATTCAGACTTTCTGGATAGCAAATTAACCTCTCAAAGATTGAATATCTGTGATACTGACATGGAAGTTCATCCCAACTGTCGACCACAAAAAGTATTCCCTGGCCTCTACACACACTAAGTTGCGCAACAACATCGCTTGCCATCTTCTCGTTTTCAGCTGGAAGAAGGTCTACTAATGACTTCGCTTCCTGAATGGTTGGGTCTCGCAGCTGGACAAAGATCACCACTCTAAATTCCTGGAAGGACTCACCACATTCCCACTTCTGGCAAATGTGCCAAGCTAGAGTGCTCTTCCCTGCTCCTGGTGCTCCCTCCACCAAAACAAATCCTTGCTTGCCTCTATCATGCTCAAATATGTCCTGCAACTTTACAGAAGTTTTTCTTGCTACGACATCATCCACATTCCCTCGTAGTGTCAGCCTAACAAGTTCCTCATCAAGTGCTGGTCGCTGTATCCTCTCTTTCATGATCATCGCAAGGTTAAAGACTTTCTGAGTCGGCGGAGGGGGCCACTGAAGAGTCAGAAATGTGGGAAGTCTTGCACTGTATCTTTCTCGAAGGTATTGAGCATAAGAATTCAGGACACCCATGTCAGCGGACTGAGGCCGCTGAACTTGAAGTTCTGAAACAGCTTCTGGCTCAATGGCACTCCCTTCATCAGACTCACTGTCACTGGAGTCTGGACTGTTGAGGAGTTCACAGATCTCCTCCACCACATTCGTGAAAGCAAGCTTCCAGAAAACCCTTGCTAACCTTTTGTACGTTGCCTTCTTCCCATGCTTGGATTTCCATTTTCGTAGCATTGCAACTGTCTGCCTTCTGAGCTCATTGGGGTACATGAATGAAATCTCTTTCTCCTCAACTTCTGTGAGCCCCAGGAATGGTGCTATGCTCTGCCAGTTTGTAATGGAAAGGGCTAACTCACAGAGATATTCATCTCTACAGGACTGGTCAAGTTTCGCAGAAGGCACATCTTTTAGCAGCTCCTCCAATGAGGGTCGGGTAGCCATTTCGAAGCTTACGCTAAAATGTCGAGTAGCTAGTTACTGACACTAAAATAGTACTTGAGTGTATTCTGCCGTGAAGATGTATATTCCCCTGCAAGAGAAGGAATTGATCATGAATAAGTCATGCAGCTATAATCTGGATGCCAGCCTGCTGTGAGTAGATGATTTAAAGGAATGGAATAAGATAGTGACTGATCTGCATATTGTACGCACATATATATATCATTGCTAAAAACAATGACAATTGCATTTGTCACCACAATTGCACCTGTTGCCATCAGGTCGTGCTACGTGGAGGTATGTTAATCAGTTGCAGATCAGCGCACAAACAAACAGCTCATTGGAGAATTAATTGCTGAGGAGGAGACAGTCATGAGAATGTGAAGGATCATGGTTTACAACTTAACCCTTTAACCACCGAATTCTTCCCACCAAGACAACACATTTTCATGCATTCAGCGCACACCACTTTCGTAGGTACTCCTCTCCCACAGCATTCGCTCCTCAGCGGCCAAACTTGGTGGGGCCCGCACACATGGAGAGACCCCTCTGGCAATACCGTTAATGATATTCATGACCCCCCACAAGGCCAGCAATCGGAGGTCAAAGGTGGATGTCAGCCGGATTTTCGCCCAGCATTTCCCTAAACTTGGGCCAGATCTGACTGATGGCACACCTTACACCACCAATTTGCAGGTTTTCTTGAGGCCCTGGGTGGGGTCTATGAATATCATTAGAATCAAAAATTCTCGGGTCAATGAATCTCATTAAAATCAAAAGACGCCCACGACAGGCCGAAGGGGGGGCTGCTGCCCCCCCTTCGAAACCCCCCCGCTTGTACGTTTAGTGGGGGAGGCGCGCCGAAATCTGACCAAATTTTTGAGTTTGGGCCTTAAAGTCGTCCCTAGGCCCTCTGAAGACTTTTTGGTCTCTTTTTGGACTAGCGAGAAGCCCTACAAGTGCATAGGGTCTAAATGACGCCTATAGACGTCAATGGGGCTTAAAGGGTTAAGCTATCAATATTGCTTACTCATCTGCATCTGCTACAGCATGTTTCGCCTGACAGGGATATTTTCTTTTATTTTCGAGGGGCAACCGCACTCCTGGTAGCTGCGTTGCAACCGGTTCAAACTCGCTGGTAGTGCATGCAAGCTAGGTATTGTAGCTCATTCCAATTAATGCACATGTCACATGAGGACCATGCTCAAGCGGTTGATACAGTGATCATTAATAATTCATTACAAGTAGCTTCGCTAGCTTCGCTTGCTCAGCTTGCTCAGCTACTTCCCCCTCGTAATCCAGTGCTGGATAGCTCTCTGCGCAGAGCTGCTGCTCCCCACGCGATTGCATCGATCCGTTTCAATTGCTGCTGAGCTCCCGGCTTGCATCCGCTTCAGCTGCTGCTCGCCGCTTGCGTCCCGGCTTCAGCTGCTGCTCTCGATTGCGTCCGTTTCAACTGCTTCCTGATTGCGTCCGCTTCAGCTGCTGCGCGCTCCCCGATTGCATCTGCATCTGCTCCCCAATGGCGTCCGCTTCGTCTGCTGCTCCCCGATTGCGTCTGTTTCAACTGCTTCTCGATTGCGTCCGCTTCGGCTGCTTCGGCTGCTGCTCCCCGCCAGCTGTTCTGGAAGATTCCAGCATGTCCACTATTCTCGAACATTCAACATAGAGCTCGAAATTGAAGTACGAAGGTCGCGCGTCACTACAGTCTAGTCCCGCCCCACGAACATCCCACTTCCGTTACACACAGACACACACACACGGTTAATATCTTAATGTATTGATGCCCTAGAATTCATTCAGTGAAGCTCATGTATCACAACCAGTACTGACTGCATAGCACGTATGGTCACATGGAAGTAGGCGAGCAAGATATCCATCTGTGACAACTCCAGGGAGTGGGAGTCCTCGGGATGTCCCGGGGACTCCCTGGTTGGACTGTGGGACAGACAGGACTGTCCAGGGACTGTCCAGAGAGTGGGAGTCCTCGGGATGTCTCGGGATGTCCCGGGGACTCCCTGGTTGGATTGTGGGACAGACAGGGCTGTCCAGGGACTGTCCAGGGGGTGGGAGTCCTCGGGATGTCCCGGGGACTCCCTGGTTGGACTGTGAGACAGACAGGACTGTGGGACCACTCCAGGGAGTGGGAGTCCTCGGGATGTCCTGGAGACTCCCTGGTTGGACTGTGAGACAGACAGGACTGTGGGACAACTCCAGGGAGTGGGAGTCCTCGGGATGTCCCGGGGACTCCCTGGCAGAACTGAATGGTAAGCATTATGGACACATATACCATGATGATGACGTCATCCCATAGAAGCACAGGTGAGTATATACCACTCCTGAGTCAGCATATATACCACCTCAGGTGGTACATATGCTGACACCTGAGGTGGCATATATGCTGACTCAGGAGTGATTATGCAGACACAGCAAAATGAAGTGCTGTATGACAGAAAGAAGTTGAGAAAGGCTGTCACGCCTGGCCTTCTTCACGAACACGCAAAGCCAATGACACAGCTCAGCCATATCGCTACTGTAAAGCTCTTCGATGGGCCATTTCTCATCGCTACGCTCACAAAATGAAGCGTTGTATGCCAGAAAGTAGTTAAGAACGGCTACGTGGTGTATAGGGCTTTCCGTCAACACGCCTGGCCTCCTTCACGAACACGCACAGCAATGACACAACTCTAGCCACTGGTGCTAGTGCAAAGCACTTCGATGGGGCATTTCTCGTCGCTACGCTCATTTTGCTCCTCTTCCCACAACATGAACAGCCCATCAGTAGATTTCTGTGTGTTTTTCACATGATTGGCTTCTTAGCAGCTTCGATTTCCTAGCATGAAATAGTAGCTAGCTAGCTAGCAAAGCGTTGCTTCGGTTGTTTCTTCTTCGAGTTTGGTCGAGGGCGCTTCTTTTCAGGGACAAAGTTGTCCTCTGTGAATTGGGAACGACCTTTTCGAGCGGCCGCGCCTATGATCATGGTGAAAACAGGAGACCTAGAGAGAGACTCAGAGCTAGCTAGCTCACACTGTACTAACATTCAAATCGCCGGAAATGCACATGATATATACTGCAATTTTGTTACGCAATGCCACGCAATGACGTCATCGTCAAGGTATATATTACTAGAGACAAAAAATTTCTCCGAAAAATTAAAAAGGATTTAGTGATGCCATGTCACATTCGGAATTATTCCACCTCTCGAAAAAGCTAAGAAACAAGAGAAATGCCATTAACCAGGCTCAGTCCCATCCCATTTTAAAATGTAGAATTTAGGGATGGGACTGAGCCTGGTTAATGGCATTTCTCTTGATATGAACCATAGTAAAATCGGTGTATATACTACCCTCGACCTCGGTCATCGGAAGTTTGCTGCTAGATATACCCCTCGCCTTCGGCTCGGGGTATATCTAGCAGCAAACTTCCTCTGACCTCAGTCTCGGGTAGTATATTTGGCATATACACCTCCTTACAATGGTTTATATATTACATATACCACCCAGCGCTGATCGATTCCAGCTTCACGTGCTTGAGTCTCGTCAAGCTGGTACAGAAAAATTAGTACTCCATCAAGGGCTGAATCTGATTGGCTAGTAATGATGTTTGGAATGCTGACTGCATGAATTACTATGCAAAGCTAGTCAACTGCACATGTACAAGTCAACAAAGTTGTCGAGGCAGTGATTGATTGTAGCCATGCAACTACGGTGAAGTTGGAACAGCTTGAAGCTGTGAAAGGACAAACTGTGTATTCTCCTGAGCATAGGACGGCAGAGTCAGGGGAGCTAATTGCCGTTGTAGTGAGCCCTTTGAAGAATGTTCATGTTAGCAGAAGCACCGCTTCTTGGTGCTTACGGCCACCTGATCTACACCATGAACGCTTTGTGCTAAAGGCCTGACGTTGGTGTTAGTGCCGAAAGTGAGGGCAGAGATATCCACACAAAGATGGAGAACAGAAGCATTCTTACCCCAGAGGTCCCCGTCAGCAGTAGCAGGTGGGCACACCACACTGAGAAATGTTGAGTTATCCACCCTTCTACCTATGCTTCCACCCTTATTTTCGACACTAGCGTAGACAGTATTTTGCTGTAACAGAGTAGGCATTGGTTGAAAAGTCCTCGCTTAGAATTTGTAACCATAATACTATACTAGATACAATGTAGCTAACTACACGTAGCTCCACAGAGTTTCTCTCACACCACAACGGCATGCTACACCCCATGATGGCCTTCTGCACCAACTTGACCAGTCCCTCCTTCCCCATGCATGATTCCGGAAGCGATCCACACTGGGGTCTGGGGCCGAGACTAGGGTCCCAGTCCCTCGGACGTGTGGAGAGGGTCTGGTATCAAACCTAGACACAGAATTGTCACAGAGGAATTTACTTAGTATTGCATTCATGAATATATTTATACATGCAGCAACACACAGGAAATAATGCAGTAGTAATGGCTCTCAGGGCAAAACCATAAAAGGGAAAGGGGGTCGTATGGAACGCTGGAATTCTAGCAACGACTAACTAGCTCTTGATGCAAGTTACATAAAGAACACCTGCTCTAATTTCAAACCGAATATCACCGCTGTACCGCTGCACAAATAAATATTACCCTACTGCAGGTAATTTGGAACACCAGGGGGTATTCCGGAACACCCCACCGCGATTGCAGAAGCACAGTAGAGGGCTATAACTGGCATGCTGGTGGACTAGCTTGGTGTACTTTAGCCTGCAAATTGGGGGAAGCAGCTAGTTCAGTGGTCAAGCTACATCATAGCAGTGGATTCATGCATATACATCTCCCTGAAGTTATACAAAACAATCATCGCTGCCCAGACAGACCATGGAATTTTGGCAGCTCCTCAGCACATTCAGTTGTTGGTAACCTCCATTAACTACTCCAGTCATTAGAAGACTTGACTCAACCAAATTGGTACAGAGATGGCAACTACCGTAAATTGAGAATTATTCGAGTTGAAAATATTTCATGTGAAATATTTTCGTGTTAAAAAATTTTCGTAGCCCATCCGGGCAACGAAAAATTTTTAACACGAAACATTTTTAACACGTGTACATTTGCGACGCCGAGAAATTCGAGCGATCTGGCATGGAGGAGTTCGAAACAACAGTCTGTTGTATTCGAGGCTACCATGTGTACAAAGAAATATGGGAGGCAGCAGCTGGAGAAATGCTGATATGTGAGAGGGAGCCACGCAACGCTCAAAAATAGTTCGTCTCACCTCCTGTATTGACCACGCTGCTTGCCTGTATCGCTCGTCACCTTCTCCACTTCCTTGTTCGCAAGAGCGATTGCCTGCGAGGGCAGACAAGAAGATAACGACCCCTTGGGATCGGGAAGACCGTCCTTCGGCTTGAAGTAGCTTCGAATTGACTGTTTCGCAATCAGAGTTCGTACCGTAAAATTATCGTTGTTTTAAAAATTAGCTGTCGAAATATTTTCGTGCGTTTAATTTTCGTAGCCGTCTCTGTCTACGAAAATATTTTAACAACGAAACTTTCCCAAATTACGGTACTTAGCAAGTAAAGGAGTGAGATGTGCTGTGAAAATGCGTGAGAGGGTGCTAGAATGCGTGAGGCATGCTACTGTAACAGCTCAAGAGAGTGCACAGCAGTTCATTCCAGTTGCTGTTGCTTCAATTGCTTCTGTCCCTACTACTAGGACCTTAGCTAGCAGAAGGCTCCACCACTCAACATTTTGCAGTTTGACAAGGTAGTAGCGCCTGCGTTTATCCCCTTGTCGATGCAGATCGACACAGGATAGAAGTCCATTTACGTCGCTCGAATTGCGGGCATCCTTGTCTGTAGGGCACATATTAGCCATACAGCTATACGGCCACGTGTTATGTATACGCGTGCCGTATTCCCAGGCCCTAGTGACAAAATAAGCCTGAACGGCTAGCTAATAATGCGTGACATTTGCTGTAGTAAGCGTGAGATTGCGGATGAATGCATGAGTCTCTGAGTAGGTATGTCTGTTGGTATGTGTTCCGAACTACCTCCCTGTTCCGAAATAACCGGCCTTCTTGATTCCAGACCCTTCTCCGTGTGTGCACATGTGAGGGTCTGGCTTCACCAGACTAGGGTTGGGGGTCTGTAATCATACCATCAAGAGATGTAGGTATGCACTGGCTTGTGTAGCTTGAGCTAATAATTAGGGTGATATGACTGCAGCATACATAATGCAATCAGTTTGTATAGGTCAAATCGTGTACTATTATGCGCCAGACTCGCCCAACATGTAACATATTCTCGGAACCAGACCCTTCGCACGGGGAGGCGAGGAAGGTCTGGGCACTATCTTACATTCGAGTTGTCCCCAGGCAGGGGCGTAGCTAGGATTTGGAGACCGAGGAGGCAAGGAGTTCCCTGTGTGCGCGCGAAGCACGTGGCGAAAATTTTCAAGCTAATTAATTATTCATGAGTTGATTTATTACTTCCGCAGTGCGCGCAAACAGTTGCTCTCGAAATGCTACAGCAATATGCCGGTGCCCTGACTGTGTCCCAGACTTGCAGCACTATCCGCGTTAAGAGTATATACGCCGTCTCATGGTCAGCCTAGCTCCTGTCTCTGTCATCAGATCGAACGCACATCGTACACGGCGTGTGCGAGGATCTAGGACTCCGGACACACGCGTCATTATTCAGAAAAGCGAGGAGGCAACTGCCTCCTCTGCCTCATTGCTAGCTACGCCCATGCCAGGTCGGAATGTTGACCTAACGAATCAGAAGTGTTCATTGCGAATGACGTCAGGGAAATGATTTTTCTCCAGGCTTTCAGTGTCGCCAGCAACTAGACAGTGCCTGACAAAAGTCGAGGAGAGCAACGAGCAGGTCGACTGTGATCGTACGCATGGTATGGCAGCTGATCGCTAATTACCACGCATAATTGCATTCTGTGAGGACAACTCGAATTTAGGCACGTGCCCAGACCCTTCCTAGCCTCCCGTGCTAAGGGTGTGGTTCCGAGACTACATGTAACATATTACTACACGTAGCACCATCAATACATTAAGATTTTAATGTGTATGTGTGTGTGTGTCTTTGAGTGACGGAAGTGGGATGTTCGGGGGGCGGGACTAGACTAGTGACGCGCGACCTTCGTACTTGAACCTCAAACTCTGCGAAGAATGTTCAAGAATATTGGGCCCGGGCATGGGCTGGAATCTTCCAGAACAGCTGGGACTACAAGCGGATGGAAGGGAGCAGCAGTCGAAGCGGACGCAATCGGGAAGCAGCAGTTGAAGCGGACACAATCGGGGAGCAGCAGTTGAAGCGGGGAGCAGCAGCTGAAGCGGACGCGAATCGGGGAGCAGCAGCTCTGCACAGAGAGCTGTCCGGCGCCGGATTACTCACGCAGGCGAACGAAGGGGAAGTAGCTGAGAGAGCGAAGTTACTTGTAATGGTAATTATTGTACACAGGGCGTTACTGAAAACCAGCCCGCTGATGTAGCAACCCTGTTTAACCATAGATAATAGAGACGTAACCTATTATCTATGGTTTAACATTGTACATTGTACAATACCGGCAATACAATACACGTAGTGCACCCACCTGATTTAGCGGCCTGCTTTTCTGAACACAGAGCCCCTTCTTAACTTTGCTGCGAGCTTATCTGGACCCCAGCCCCGAGGGGCGAGGAAGGATCTGCCGCTGTCTTGGAACACCCCTGGTCGCCGGCCGGTCTTGAGTGTAGCTAGTCTCGCGGGCCAGATTTGACGCATGACATTCCCCGAGAAAAATCGTCTGGGAACGTTGAGCGCTAGTGTACAATAACACAACACACGTTTTCATTCTGAATCATCGAGAACTGGAACGGATCTGAATCAGATCTGATTTTACCAGTACCGGTACTCTTGCGGCATAGGTGGCTAAGGTGGGGCGGGAATGATTGTGCCACAAAATGTAAACAAGGGCTGGTGCACTAAAAATGAAAAAAAAAACAACCTCGGATAGAAGGAATTCACTGGGAGTTGCAGTAGCCACCCACTGCTGAACTATTATTGCAGTGTAGTTATGTAGCTAGTGAGTATAAATATTAAGTGGTTATTGGCTTGGCAGGAAGTAGGGTGAAGGGTTAGGGCCAGGGCCAGTGCTGAAGGCGCATGCGTGCCCGTTAGGGCCGTTACCAATACTTGAAGTATGCACTTCCTGCAGGACCAATCTTGGACGTTGACGGTAGTTCGCAAACAACATATTCTACTGTTAACAGTGCACACATGTCTGTCTTAGCTAATTAAATTTCCTTCGTACGTAGCTATCATTGTATTGCTTTAAAGAAATAGATACTCACATTCCGTTACATTTTATAAGTGAGTTGCATCATCATTAAGTGGTGTGACTGGGTGTGGTATGTGAGGAGTGTGGATGTTGGGCACAGTGCAAATGTGATCATATGGAATTGTCTTTTTGTCCACTCATTTGGTACAGGTTAGTGAATTACATGATATTTATCGACATGATAACCAATTTCTATAGAATTACCTTTCTAAAATAATTTTTTTATGTCCACGCTAATCTGCACAACAGTATGTGACTGATGCATGCACAAAGAAAATGTACAAACTTTTAATCACTTACTGAACATAGAGTTCTACTGCAACACTTCATGCAATTCAATATCGTCCGTTGTTGGGTTAACAATTGGATAGGGTCTTTGTGAAGCATGGAGGACTGTTGAACTGGCAGCACGTGCTAGTGGATAGGCAGTCCTGGCCATCCCACAGAGGATCATCAGGAGAGAAAGTTCGTCCCAAGCCATAGAAATCTGTGCCAGTATAAGCACTCTCACAGAAGTAATCGTTGCCAACATTTTATTCACATGGACACATAGAAACCCATTGTTCACCACTAAATGATGAGTCACCGCTTTCTGTGAATCCTGCAACTGTCCAAATTAATGCACTATCTACCTGTTCGCGAGTACAAGAACCACACCGTCAACATGCATGCTATAGTAGCTATGGCTACTGAGAGGTTGATTGTTATTGTATTGACCATGAGTAATTAAAGTCCCTGGTTCTTCCAACCTGATATAGCTAGCTATATCCTATAATCGTTCCACACACTCGTACTGATCGAAGTTGATGAGCAATCAGCATGCATGTGACTGTCTTCTCTCCCATGCACACCTACTCTGTAAGTGCATGATCCCAGAAGGGCAGCTGGAATTTTGGCATTTCTATTCCATGCATCCTGGTGAGGAAATAATATTATCTGCAGCTGCAGTCCACAATGGGAGGGTCCAGCTTCATAGTCAGTACCCATGGCATGATATGGGAAGTTGAACACTCCTTTGCCGCCTCATAATATGCACTTGAACGACATATGGTTCTTTGTGATGAAGCAAAACATGCATAAAGGTACTGCTGGAAACAATCATTATGACTTAGCTACATGTATTCATCATCACTCTCCTCAAACACAGATAAACACGCAATCTTTAGCTCTGGGAGACATCTGTCTTGGCAAAGCTGATTCAGAGCTGATGATTCACCTTCAACTATATCCCACCTGTATGGAGCATCTCTTGCTGGTCCAAGTCTGAGATTTGTAAGATGGAGATTCTCTTGCAAGCATGACACAAATTGCTTCAAGCTTTTGCAGTTTAGTACACATTTCCCTGAATATTGTAGTGGGCCAAACCCTCTATAGCTGCAACTTGCATGGCTGGCTATGTCTAAGTACTGAAGACAATTATTCACAACTAGTGAAGCAGACAGTACAGCCAGTCCCTTCTCTGTCAGACCACAGCAAGCAAGCTCAAGTCTCTTCAGCGCATTGTTGGATTTCAATGCTTCTGCCATGTGAACAGCACCAGTGTCATCTATAGTGTTGCCATTTACGTTCAAACATTCTAGTGTCCGGTTCACTTTCAATGCATCAGCAATAGACTTGGTTCCTCCTGCAGTGATGCCACAGCACTCCAACTCAAGGTGCTTCAGTCCACAGTTGTGTAGCAATCCTTCTGCTACAACGAAGACACCCACATCTGCAACACCAGTGTCACCTATAGTATTGTGGGTCATGTTCAAATGTTCTAGTGTACTGTTCACTTTCAATGCATCAGCAATGGACTTGGCTCCTTCTGCAGTGATGCCACATTCTCTCAACTTAAGGTGTTTCAGTCCACTGTTGTGTAGCAATCCTTCTGCTATAAAGAAAGCACCCACATCTGCCACACCATTGTTCTCAGACATATCAAGTGTTTGTAGGGTCTTGTTTACTTTCAACATTTCAGTAAGAGCTGGGCCATTGATACCCGTGACTTGCAGTGAACAATGACATAAATTCAGCTTCGCAAGGGAAGAGTTGGTAGAAACAGCACAAGACAAGTGGTAAAGTTCTTCTTTTTTAAGAGTACGGAGTGCACGTGAAAAGTCAAGTGAAATTATAGAGCAACAACACAATAGGGATGAGATAGCACTTGCAAAGATTGCTGCGACTGGCAGTTCCTGTACCACGTCTGGATTGTAGAGTTTATCCAACACCACGGCTGGAAAACGTGAACTGCCTAATCTGATCTCAAAATTAACATGTCTATCATTGCAGCATTTAGATAGCTCTCGAACTACACAAGCAATCTTGTAATCATCAAGATTACAATCAAGAAGCTCCACCTCAAACGTGCCGGTGGTGGTGAGGCAAGTGCATCGAAGGAAGTAACCAACAGAGAGACAATCTACTGGGCTCAGTGAGGTATCTGACAGGTCTAGTTTACCTCCTAACAAAGATACTACATATCTACATAGTGAGAGATCCTGAGCCTCATACAAGCAGTGAAGAAGGGATACTAAAATACCTCTACTATGGAAAGTCAACCCTTTCACCATACTTAGTACAATCTCTCGAATACCTTCAGTCTCAAGTTTTGTGAACACTGCATAAAACTCAAAGACAGCAGTGAATCTAGATTGCCCAAAGAGGTCTTTAAAGATCTTCACCTGCTCACTTGGTGGCAGTTTTGAAATGTGGAATGCAGCAAGCAACTCTTGAATCTGTAGGTGCAAGAAGTTGTACAGAATTGACCTTCGGAAACTTTCTGTTCCCTGGATCAAGCTCAAGGTATTCAGCTGTGATGAGAGGGTTGGCTGAAGGGACTGCAAATCCTGGTTTGAAAATGTTACCTGGTTTTTCAGTATTCCCTGGTAGGCTAAAAGACAGATATTGCAGAAATCCATCTCAACTTCAGGTGGAAGTTCATCCAGTGACTCAATACGGGGGAGGTCATCCCATGTTCCCTTACCTGAGAGCTTGGTAAGATGCCTCGTAATGCAGGAGACAACAAGTGAGGTGAACACTCCATGCAGTGTCTTTGGGAGGGTGTGATAGTCAAGAAAGAGGCGCACTACAATGGCAGCATTCAGAGGAAGGTAGCAGGCTGCCTCTATCACTGGACGTTCTGCAAGTTGATCTTGAAGTTTTTGCACAAGGTCGCTACCACCTAGAGCACTGTCGAAGTACTCCTTTACTTCAGACTTAGTGAACCCCACAATTTCAATTCTGGAAGAAACTAGAGGTTGAAGTTTACCTGAAGCTATGGGACGAGAGGTGATGAGAAGGGTGCTTAAATGCAGATTCAGGCTTTCTGGATAGCATATCAACTTCTCAAAGATTGAAAATTTGTGATACTGAACAGGAAGTTCATCCCAACTGTCGACCACGAAAAGTATTCCCTGGCCTTCACATGCACTAATTTGGGCAACAACATCACTTGCCATCTTCTCGTTTTTAGCTGGAAGAAGATCTACTAATGATTTGGCTTCCTGAATGGCTGGTTCTCGCAGTTGCACAAAGATCACCAATCTAAATTCCTGGAAGAGCTCACCACATTCCCACTTCTGGCAAATGTGCCAAGCTAGAGTGCTCTTTCCTGCTCCTGGTGCTCCCTCCACCAAAACAAATCTTTGTTTTGCTCTTTCATGATCAAATATGTTCTCCAACTTTACAGATGTTTTTCTTGCTACTATATCATCCACATTGCCTCTTACGGTCAGCTTAACAAGTTCCTCATCAAGTAATGGTCCTTGTATCCTCTCTTTCACAATCATCGCAAGGTTAAAGACTTTCTTGGTTGGTGGAGGGGGCCACTGAAGAGTCAGAAATGTGGGAAGTCTTGCACTGTATCTTCCTCGAAGATATTGAGCATAGGAATTCAGGACACCAATGTCAGCGGACTGAGGCTGCTGAACTTGAAGTTCTGAAACAGCTTCTGGCTCAATGGCACTACCTTCATCAGACTCACTGTCACTGGAGTCTGGACTGTTGAGGAGTTCACAGATCTCCTCTACCACATTCGTGAAAGCAAGGTCCCGAAAAATTCTTGCTAACCTTTTGTATGTTGCCTTCTTCCCGTGCTTGGATTTCCATTTTCGTAGCATCGCAACTGTCTGCCTCCTGAGTTCGTTGGGGTACAAGAATGAAATCTCTTCCTCATCAACATCAGTGAGCCCCAGGAATGGTGCTATGCTGTGCCATTTTGTAATAGAGAGGGCTAACCTACAAAGACATTCATCTTTGCAGGGCTGGTTGAGTCTTGCAGCAGGGACACCTTTTAGCAGTTCCTCCAAAGAGGGTCGAGTAGCCATTTTGAAGCTCAGGATATAATGCGAAACGTCTTGACAGTCTGACACTAAATCGGTAAATCTAAGTTGAGGGTATGCTGCTGTGGAGAGTCCCCTGCAGAAGAAGGAAGTGATTACAAATAAGTCATGGTGCCAGCCTGCTCCACTGTGAGTGGGTGGAGCTGTTGCTCTACGCCTGCCACTGAATGGAAAGACAGTCTAACTGCAGGTGATATGTGGGGAGTGCGTGAACATGTCACTACCGTAGATCGGGTTGTTAAAACATTATTCGCCCTCAACCACGAAAATTTATAAATCAAGCTGATTATGAGTATGGTGTAACTAAAGCGTCATTTTAGTAAAACTGTATTGCTGCCAAACTAAGCAGCAGTGCTCTATGTCACGGTATGCTTCCTTTAGACCTTAATGCACATGGGCGTCTTTACATCTCTCTCTGTCTAGGAACACGACTCACCAGTCTAAAGACATGGCAAGGAAGTGTCTTGACTTTGAAATGCCTGTGGAGCGATGACGAAACAGCTGCTTTTGTGGAGTTTATACTATTACTCCATATACAGCTCTGATTAATATTCCTGACATTTTAATCTCTGTCAGGTGGCTTATGAAGTGCGTCCAATCTCCTTGGAAACACTTACTACTACAATAATGTTGCTACCGGTTGCAACTCGCTGGTTGCGCAAGCTATTGCAGTTCACTCTAATTAACACACATGTCCGTGTGGACCATGCTCGAGTTGATTGAGTCAGCAATGGCGTCCAAAGAACTTATTACAGCGCTAACAACTTCGCCAGCATGGTGAGTTTCGGCATGTGAGTGTTGATCAGTGAACGACAGCGACCATGGCTGTGTGGTCAGAATGTTTGTGGGGCCTTTGTAAGACAGTAGCTACTGGCAACCAATGTCAAAGAAGGCGATTGAGCAATGGTGCCGGCGGCCGACAGCACGACAAAAGTGCTGGTATATCCACCACCAAGGTGAGTTTCAACACACTGCTTGATATCGATGACGACGGTGTAGTCAGAATCTTTGCAGGCCATTCTGAAGTAGTCAAAAATTCATTATTTACGTGGCACAATTTTTCCCCTAGAGTGTAATTTTAGTGCATATGGTTTACATTATATACTAGCATTGCACGGTTGCTACCCATACATATTAGCTTAATAATATGCCATTTCGCTTACTTCTGGCAATCAGCAATGAACTTACTGACGGGTTTGGAGTGCAAGCATTGTTGTTGCAAAACAGTAATAGTGATGCACCGACAATCGGATCGGTAATCGGTATTGGTATGCAATAGCATGGTTTGCTGTGGTATTTGGGATTAAGGTAGCATTATCCCTTTACCGTTAGGGTACCTTTAACCGTCGGGGCCCCGACGGTTAAAGGTACCCTAACGGTAAAGGGATAGTGCTACCTTAATAGCACGAGCAATGCAGGAGGGAATTGCACGAGGCGAAGCCAAGTGCAATTTACTGCATTATGAGTGCTATTAATTCCAAATACCACAGCAAACCATGCTATCACAGATTAATCTTCATAGCTTTCAGTTCAACAATAATCTCGGCATAATGCATGCAGGTTAGTTAGCTACATGAACAGCAGATGGAAATGCAAGGCATGTTACTATTCACAGTCCAAGAGAATAGTAGTTATATAGCTCTGTTTCCATTGTTTTGCCCATATTCCGGTGTGCGATTCTTCGGTTTAACCCTTTCCCCGATGAATTAATTTGTGTTTCACGCAGAAAATTGAATAGCACGGCAGAGTCCTTAGCATTCTTTTCAAGTAGCTGAGCTATTTATACACGTTATGATCTCACTTTTAGCCCCATAGAACAGGTGCACACGGCAAAAATACGGGTTTATATGACATTTTTCATGAATAAGATGATGATTATTATTATTATTATTTTTGTTAACAGCATGCCATACAAGCATTTTCAAGAATACAACACTTGTGTATTGTCATGCTATCCTCAAGAACCCCTCATATGATTCCAGGAGTCCAACAGAGCAGACAGGAGCATCACCAAGACAAGGCTACGAAACTGCTTTTTGTAGAAGACCGCACACGCCCTCAAATCCAAGGAAGAGAATTTAGAATCTTCGGAGTACAGGGACAAAGGCCACAGTGCCAGGGCATATTTCATCACTGGAGTATCCCCAACCTGCATGATTGTGTGTGCATGACAGAATACCACCATTTCGGCAAAAGTGACGTCAGATGGTGGCCTTCAATAATGCGTCTTACGTTACGTACACCTAGCTGTCTCCACTACCAGCAATTCCTCGTTGTAAAAAAAAAGACCTTGCAAAGGTCCACACAATACACTGTCATCAACAGGAGGACCTGGATTTGGTTGAAGAG
This sequence comes from Axinella damicornis, assembly GCA_963931865.1. Taxonomy (NCBI): domain Eukaryota; kingdom Metazoa; phylum Porifera; class Demospongiae; order Axinellida; family Axinellidae; genus Axinella; species Axinella damicornis. Next base: position 11,854,307 of record OZ007514.1, on the reverse strand, counting down.
ATAGACTCTCCTCTCCTATACATGTAGCTACAGATTTTACGTATACCCCTGTAGAATGTACTGGCCATGCGTAGGCGGACTGTGAACTGCACTTGCACTCGCTCTCTCCTCACTTGCTCTCTGTCTGCCGCTCTCTGTCTGTCACTCCCTCCACTGTACTCCTCCACCCCCCCCCCCCCCCCCCCCCCCCCCCCCCCCCCCCACACACACACACACACACACTCCTCTCCCAAATCCCTTGCTAATCACCATACCATGTCCTCGTCTTGTCCTTTGTCCATTTCCTTGTTCCGTCCTCGTCCAGTACTGACAGGCGACCTGTTACGTACTATGGGAAAGAACTGGTTTATCCATGAGGGGAAGGAGTTGAGCTGGCTGATCCATGACTGCAAGGGACTGGACTACTCCATGCAGACCTTCTGAAAACACAGGAGGAGCTGGCGAGCCTTGAGGAGGAGGAGGGGCAGGACTGTTCCGAGTGCTCTTTACCAAGCCTACAGAATACATTCACACTAGGAATGATTATCTGTTCTTTCCTGGATTACTAAACTTTATATCTAGGTGTAGACTTACTCGAGGCAGCGTCCAGATCACCCTGAACCGGACCAGGGGGAGGAGAGTATCCATTTCTTGATCGTCTCTATCACCGCGAGTGTCTTCGTCCTCCATTGTCTGCTCTGTCGTGATCACCGCGATGCACGTCCTCCAAACCGTCCAAGCCAGCCCTGGAAAGGTAGCTACGGACTCCTTCTCGCCCGAAATCGCTGTCTAATCCATCGTCCAGGTCGAAATCGAAGTCATCCAGTCGTTCAACAACACCGCTTACACTATACATGTTAGCCATCTTGAAATTTTTGGAACTTATGCATTTTTGGAACTTATGCATTTGGAACTTATGCGATGCCGTAGAATGTTCTAGAAAATACCACGTGCTAGAGCAACGTTCTGAGCATGCTCAGAAAGTTCTTCGCGACGCTAGGGTCCAAAGTGTATTTTATGGAGATGCGCATGTGCTCATGCCGGATATATCCGGCTACATCGGGGAAAGGGTTAAGATGGGTCGACACTCAATGTCTTGCAGTGTGCTGTTGTTGATTGAATGAAGAGTGGGATTCTCAGGTTCAGGTACAGGAGCGGTTGAAGGAGGAGGCACGGCAAGCGGAAGTTCTTCGAATAGTGTTAGGTTACCCGCAACCATAATTATGTAACGTATAGGAAAAGTGCACGTTCGCTGCTTGTAGTTCTGTCTGTTTGGTTGCTGTGCAGGAGAGCAGCAAACGCAGGCGACAGTCCTCAACGTTTGTACTGAGATCCCACATGACAGCCGCAATTTGATTAGATCTATGGTAAGTGGTCCAAAGCTAGACCCGGTAGGAACTCTGATCCTTTACCCAGTGCGGTCACGTGAGTTGATCTGTGCTGGGGAAAATTCGAGGGGCTTAGCCGGCCCGATAGACTACTGCAAGTACGTGCACTCGCTCAGGCTCGCCCCACAAATTATGTTGTACATTCTTAGTACAGGGTGTTAGTAGCTAGTACAGCTAAGTAGTTTTATGATAGGTAGCAGTATACTGACTGAGTTTTATGATAGGTAGCATAGTCTCGGTACCAGACTATTCGCGTACCGAGACTATAGGTAGCAGTACACTGACGCACCTGGTTTAGCAGCATTCTTTTGTGCAAACTTTCAAAGCCCCCCTTCTGAAAGCTGCGAACTTGCCAGCGGCAGCTCCTATAGGGCAGGGCCAGGGGCGAGGACCTACAGACCTAGGAAGGGTCGAGGTCTGCCCGGAAGTGTCCACAGCAACCTTTTCATTCTGAATCATTGAGAATTGGAACGGATCTGAGATTCTTGCAGCATGGTGGGGGGCGCAAAAATGTAATCACACAGCGGACAGTTTACTTAGACCCTTAGACCACAAACGAGTGCATGCAGACGGGTGACACGGGGCCATGATAACTGTAAACTTTATGTACCCCAAGTTAAGACGGAGTGGGGGCATAAGTCTTTCACATTCAAGGGGATACAGGAGTGGAACAGCCTTCCACCCGAGATTAGGACCCTGAGATCGTCTACCACATTCTGAACAAAACTACTGTATGCGTTTTGAGTTTGATTTTGTAATTTTTGTAGACGAATGACTTGTGTACTTAATTGTGTGTATGTGCAGGACTGTATGTGTTTTGATTTTGTAATTTTTGTAGACGAATGTGCAGTTATTGTGTACTGTATGTGCAGGACTCCCTGGAGGACCAGCCAGGTGGCTGAAGGGACATTTCCTGTCTAAAATTAAAATTTATCTATCTATCTATCTATCTATCTATCTATAGAAAGGAAATTTAATTGTCGCTAGCTATATTAAAGGCAGACATGTGTGCACTGTTAACAGTAGAATAATTATGTCCACTCTGCGCAACAGTAGCTATATGATTTTGACTGATGCATGTACAAACATTATTAAATCAGTTACTGAACGTAGAGTTCTATTAATCCAACTGCAACACCTTCATGCACACCTGATCCTTCGAGACAGACTCGTAATTCAATATCGTCCGTGGTTGGGTTGGATAGGGTCTTTGTGAACCACGGAGGACTGTTGAACTGGCAGCACGTGCTAGTGGATATGCAGTCCTGGCCATCCCACAGAGGATCATCAGGAAAGAAGGTTCGTCCCAAGCCATAGAAATCTGTGCCAGTATAAGCACTCTCACAGAAGTAATCGTTGCCGACAAATGATGGCGCTGGGCATTTTGTTCACAAGGACACAGAGTAACCCATGGCCATTGTTCACCTCCAAATGACGAGTCGCCGTTTTCCGTGAATCCTGCAGCAAATGTCCAAATATGCGTGCGGGCACTACCCGTTCCATGAGTAAGACTCACACCATCAACATAGTAGCTACTGATAGAGGTTGATTGTTATTGTATTGACCGTGAGTAAACCCCCTGGTTCTTCCAGCCTGATATCCTATCCTTCCATGGCACCCACTCGGCTGTACTCAGAATCTCCGACACTGATCATAGTTGATGAACATCCAGCAGATGTGTCCTCTCGCCCACAACTCCTCTTGGAGTAAGTAGTGAGCATGATCCCAGGAGGGCAGTCGTAGCTGGTGTCAGACATATTGATAAACTCAACACTCTTCCATCCTGATGAGCCATTGCAGGAATATCAATAGGTTAGAAATCTGTCTACAATCGAGCTCACATTTTGATAAATTTCATCGCGTGCCCTCTCTGTGTCTTCAGCTGGAGGACACTGCTCATCGTTGCCTTGCATTACATTAGCACTTGTGACTGTGTACTGAATTCCAAGCCACTGGCCAAGGTACTGAGTAGAACCAGCACCACCAGGAATACAGCAAATGCTGCTGATGAAACTGCAGCTAGCTACATCACAGTAACCACTGTATTACCAGTTGACAAATGAAGAGACACAAGAAAGCGATACTGTATTCCAGTTCTATACAACATCCAGGTAAAAAACATTCCAGGTATGCAGTTATAGTTTGCATGTTTGCATAAATAACACCTGCAAAAACAACTCTACTCCAATTAAATGACCTTTGACCATTCCTACAACTCCCTATCAACACTAGGTCCTCCCTGTACTAAACCCAACTACTGAAAGCTCTCAATACATGGAACCCCCCCCCCCCCCCGGCTACGGGCCTGGACACATTGGGGACATAAATTCAGGGTTTTCTCCTTTGTAGAGAGGTTGTTATCTTCTTGGGGGTTCAAAATATATTTGGAAACTACGACCTTCAAAATTGTCCTTTGTAGAGAGGTCTATTATATTGTGTCCCTATCTCAGAGGGTCCACTATCAGAGGTTTGACTGTACAACTGCAGTACTGTAACAATAATATTATGAGATAGGATCCGATGTATACTGAAATCAAAGGATTGATGCAATCCAACGATTGACACATAGCTAAGCAGTAATGAGGTAAAAAACAAACAAACAAACAGGAAACAACAAAAATAGCCAAATATATCAAAACAAATCTAGGGCTATGGAGTGTAAATAGCTAAACACACAAAGGTTTGCACATGTGACTCTCAGAGTCTTTGTGCCACATGATCACTGCTTGATCACATGATCACTGCAGTGACACCTGCATTAAACCACATGACTGCACAAAAGAGGGTCAGGTCAGTTCATGATCCAGTTAAGAGTTGAGGTCATTGAGTGGGGTGGAGCCCAGGTCGTTAACACTGTCACCTTTAGCCAATCGCTCGGCCAATTGCTTCGCCAGCAGGAGATCCTGTTTCTCCTGCAAGTTGAGCCAGAAGTTTAATCTCAGGCGGTTAACACAGTTACTAAATCGGCATGACTAAAACCAGCTTGAGTGAGCTTGGATTAAATCTGCCTGGGACCATCTATGATGTTGGAGCGCATATGTGTGGCAGATGTAATGCAACCATGTGAAGTACAGGCTGTGCATTGCATGTGCTCAGTTGTAGTCATAGTACAAATGCACAATGACAGTCAGTAGTGTAATTCAGATTGTGTACCTTTGTGAGATAATATTATCCATATGTGTTCAAGCACCATATGCGTTCAAGCATAGCAAGAACGATTCTTACAACAGGATGTCATGTCCTGCCTCCTCTGGAGTGGCACATCAGCTTTGCTGCAGATGTATACCTCAACCACTACTAGGGAATATAATTGCTGAGCAGGAAGCGAGGCTAATAATCGTGTGGCGTGCATGGACGATGAATCTGGGCTTGTGTATGCAACATATATCTGCTTAGAATGCAACTAATGTGGCAATTGGAAATAAAGCTTCATCACCCCCAACTCTCTGATGGGGTTTTTTCTCACCAACACATCTGGTACCAAAGTGTCAGTTGGAGAACTAGCCTCATTCCTGGGAACGAGGCTAATGGAGAACTTGAAACACCAATTCTACATGTACTTCACACACACACACACACACAGATACAATTCCCATAACTCATCTCACGTGCACAACCCACCTGCTCCTGCTTGTCAATATCGTGAGTGAGCTTCTCCTGTAGGGCAGTTGTAATTTTCTCCTTCGAGTCTGTGGAGCCAAACTGGTTCTCAATGGTCAGGTCCGTCCCATATGCTTCCGTCTGAGAATGTGTGGGCGCATGTGATATGCATGTGATATGTGTGGGCGCATGTGATATGCATGTGATATGTGTGGGTGTATGTGATATGTGTGGGCGCATGTGATACGCATGTTATATGTGTGGGTGCATGTGATATGCATGTGATATATGTGGGTGCATGTGATATATATATGTGGGTGCATGTGATATGTGTGGGCGCATGTGATATGCATGTGATATATGTGGGTACATGTGATATGCATGTGATATGTGTGGGTGAATGTGATACACGTGATATGTGTGGGTGCATGTGATACGCATGTGATATGTGTGGGTGCATGTGATATGCATGTGATATGTGTGGGTGAATGTGATACATGTGATATGTGTGGGTGCATGTGATACGCATGTGATACGCATGTGATATGTGTGAGCACATGTGATACGCATGTGATATGTGTTGGTGCATGTGATACACATGTGATATGTGTGGGTGCATGTGATACACATGTGATACGTGTAAGTGTAGTGTGGTACAGGGAAGATCACATGCACATATTTTTGCATGCAGCATAGCCAGTGTGTGGGTGCATG